>JAESUZ010000567.1:0-212907 GCA_017311185.1 Proteles cristata cristata
GCCTCCAGGGTGGGAGGCGATCCCCCTCTACCCTCTACGGGGAGTGAGAGAGGAAAAGGGGAGAGTCCGAGACAGAAAAATCTCCGCTCGGTGCATAGAAAGACCGTACTTGCCAAATACCTGCACACCAGGTCCCCTCGCGACAACTGGTCCTCGGGGAGGCTGAGCACACAAACTGCTTCTTTGTGCCGCTCCTGGAGGTTGGGTTTTAAAGCGGAGCGGGTGCACCTGCCGCCATTGTAGCTCCAGGGCGGCTGGGACCCCTGAAAGAGATGCGCAGACACCGGGCGTCCGCGCTCCTGGCTGGCTGGAACTCGAGAGGGAAGGCA
Organism: Proteles cristata cristata; assembly: GCA_017311185.1. NCBI lineage: Eukaryota > Metazoa > Chordata > Mammalia > Carnivora > Hyaenidae > Proteles > Proteles cristata. Next base: position 330 of record JAESUZ010000567.1, read on the forward strand.
AAAATCTAAAAACTGGAAATTTGCCTGTGAGTTCGTGTTTCGGGTGACGAGCCATAGAGAGACCCGGTTTTCCTCACTCCAGCGGCGGCGCGCCTGCCGCCATTGTAGCTCCAGGGCAGCTGGGACCCCTGAAAGAGACGCGCAGACACCGGGCGTCCGCGCTCCTGGCTGGCTGGGGCTCGAGAAGGAAGGCAAAGAGCTAAAAACTGGGAAATTTGCCTGTGAGTTCGTGTTTCGGGTGACGAGCCATAGAGAGACCCGGTTTTCCTCACTCCAGCAGCGGCGCGCTTGCCGCCATTGTGGCTCCAGGGCGGCTGGGACCCCTGAAGGAGACGCGCAGACACCAGGCGTCCGCGCTCCTGGCTGGCTGGAACTCGAGAGGGAAGGCAAAGAGCTAAAAACTGGAAATTTGCCTGTGAGTTCGTGTTTCGGGTGACGAGCCATAGAGAGACCCGGTTTTCCTCACTCCAGCGGGCTCAGGCTACGCGGACCCGGCAGGCAAGCCCCCGCGCATGAGCACCAGCCCGACCCAGAGAAGGAAGCAGCAATCCTGACTCAGCCCCCAGAGCTCAGCCAGGAGCCTGGAATAGCCCGAGGGGGTTGTCTGGGAAGCTGTGACTAAGGCAACTTCAGCGGGACGTGGACTGGGATTTGGAGATTGGAACTGGCCTGGGTTGAAGAGTGCAACCAACTTCGGCTGCGTCCCCGGAACGGGGAGTTGACACGCCAAAAAAAAAAAGCGAGCTGCAGCGCGGGGTTGAAGAAGGGACTGGAGCACCGTCACTCTCCTCCCCACAATCGCCAAGGCAGAACCCCCGCCTGAGGCATCGGATCACGCCACGCCCACCCCTGCCTGAGAGGTGCCCTCCTCCCTTTTTTTTTTTCCTTTTTTTTCCTTTTCTTCTTTTTTTCCCCCTTTCTTTTCTCTTTTTTTCTTCTTCTTTCTCTTTTCTCGCTTTTTCCCCCAAAACACTGACCTGATTAACTCTGGTCGCCAGCTTGCTTAAACAATCACAACAAGTCCATTCTGTAAATGTAAATTCTACACCTACCGACTTTTTCAGCTATTTCTCTCAGGAGTAATTAGACTATATAGTTTCTCTAGATAATTCCAGCATCCTTCTCTCACCTATCCAACCACATTCTACCCTTCACCTCTTTGAAAAAAGTTTCTTATCCCTTCTGCCTGTTCGTTCTATTTCCAAATCTGCCTTGTCTCACCCTGCATTCTCTCTTTTTCTCTATGCTCTTCAACCAGCACTGCATACACACGGCTATTTAACTGTAGCTGGGAAATCCAGGTATATGCTTTAAACCGTTCTTTGTCCATCGGTTTTCTTCTTTTTTCCTTTTCTTTTCCCCTTTTTGACCCTTTTATGTATTTTATGCTCCCTATTAGCCCTCCCTCCTCCGTCTTTTCTATTAACTTTTTCGTTTTCCCTCTCACTTTCCATGTTAGTTGAATCAGCCTGTGCGTTTGTGTGCTCCTGCTCCCTGTGTGTCTGTCTGTTTTCTTTTCCAGGGCTACCTCAAGAAACAAGCTAGAGTACACAAGGTGAAGAGTCCCAAATATCACTACGAATAGGAAAATAAAATAACTAAGGTCCCAACAGGAGTGACCGAGGGATACCATTCAAAAAACAATCTGAAAGGATAGGCCCTGGAAAGTCAAAGAGTTTCTTGGATATAGCAGTGCTCATAGAAAGAGAGAGCACAACAGGTCTTTAAAACCAACAAGAGCTGGAAAGCTAACTAAAATGACGAAACGAAAGAGCTCTCCTCCAAAGAAACTCCAAGAAGAAATGACAGCTAATGAACTGCTCAAAACAGATATCAGCATCATAAGTGAACAAGATTTTAGAATAATAATGGTGAAATTAATAGCAGGGCTTGAAAAAAACATAGGCGACATCAAAGAAACTATGGCTACAGACAGAATGGAAAATAAAAATAGGCATGAAGAATTAAAAAATACGATAAATGAGATCCATAATAAATTAGAGGCCTCCAATGCACGGATTGAAGAGGCAGAAAGGAGAATAAGTGATTTAGAAGACACCATTATAGAAAAACAAGAAGCTGACAAAAAAGAGACAAACTGATCCAGGAACAGGAAAGAAGAATTCGAGAGCTCAGCGACACAGTCAAACGCAACAATATCCGTATCCTAGGAATCCCAGAAGAGGAAGAGAGAGGGAAAGGTGCTGAAGGAGTCCTGGAACAAATTATAGCAGAGAACTTCCCCGACCTGGGAAGGAAGTCAATGTGGAAATACAAGAGGCTCAGAGGACTCCTCTCAGACGTAACTTGAATCGATCTTCTGCACGACATATCATCGTAAAAATGGCAAAATACAAGGACAAAGAATTTTGAAAGCAGCTAGGGAGAAAAGGGCCCTCACATACAAAGGGAAACCCATCAGAGTGGTGACAGACCTATCTACTGAAACGTGGCAGGCCAGAAAGGAATGGCAAGAGATCTTCAATGTGATGAACAGTAAAAATATGCAGCCAATAATCCTCTATCCAGCAAGCCTGTCATTCAAAATAGAAGGAGAGATAAAAACCTTTCCAAACAAACAGATATTGAAAGAATTTGTCACCACGAAGCCAGCCCTACAAAAAATTCTGAGGGGGGTGCTCTGAAGGAAAGGTTGAAAGGAACAAAGATTCCAGAGACACCACCACAAACATGAACCCTACAAAAGATACAAAGACTCTAAACCCACATATTTCAATAATAACACTGAATGTAAATGGGCTGAATGCTCCAATCAAAAGATATAGGGTAGCAGAATGGATTAAAAAACAAAATCCATCTATATACTGTCTACAAGAAACTCATTTTAGACGGGAAGATACCTTCAGATTAAAAGTAAGGGGATGGAGAAATATATATCATGCTACAGGAAATCAAAAGAAAGCCGGAGTAGCGATACTTATGTCAGACAAACTGGACTTTAAATTAAAGACAATCACAAGAGATGAAGAAGGGCACTACATAATAATTACAAGGTCCATCCATCAGGAAGAACTAACAATCATAAATGTCTACGCACCGAATATGGGAGCACCTAAATATCTAAAACAGTTAATCACAAACAGAAACAAGCTTATAGATAAGAATGTGCTAATAGCAGGGGACTTTAATACTCTGCTTACAGCAATGGATAGGTCAACCAGACAGAAAATCACTAAAGAAATAATGGACTTGAAAGACACATTGGACCAGATGGACCTGACGGATATATTAAAAACTTTACATCCTGAGGCCAGGGAATTTACTTTCTTCTCAAGTGCGCATGGCACATTCTCAAGATAGATCACATACTGGGACATAAAGCAGCCCTCAATAAATATAAAAGAATAGAGATCATACCATGCACACTGTCAGATCACAATGCTTTGAAACTTGAAATCAATTACAGGAAGAAGTCTGGAAAACTTCAAAAAACATGGAGGTTAAAGAACACCCTTCTAAAGAATGAATGGGCCAATCAGGCAATTAGAGATGAAATTAAAAAATATATGGAAACAAATGAAAATGAAAACACAACCATTCAAAATCTATGGGATGCGGCCAAGGCAGTCCTAAGAGGAAAGTACATTGCTCTCCAGGCCTATTTCAAGAGATTAGAAAAAGCGCAAGTCCAAAATCTAACAGCTCACCTAAAGGAACTAGAGGCAAAGTAACAAGAACACCCGAAACCCAGTAGAAGAAGAGAAATAGTAAAAATTAGAGCAGAAATAAACAACATAGAGACCAAAGAAACAATTGAACAGATCAATGAAACCAAGAGTTGGTTTTTGAAAAAGTAAACAAAATTGACAACCCTCTAGCCAGACTTATCCAAAAGAAAAGAGAGAGCACCCAAATAGACAAAATTATGAATGAAAATGGACTTATTACAACCAACCCCTCAGAAATACAAGCAATTATCAGGGAATACTATGAAAAATTATATGCCAACAAATTGGACAACTTAGAAGAAATGGACAAATTCCTAAACACACACTCACTACCAAAATTCACACGGGAAGAAATAGAAAACCTGAACAGACCCATAACAAGTGAAGAAATTGAATCAGTGATCAAAAATCTCCCAACAAATAAGAGCCCTGGACCTGATGGCTTCCCTGGGGAATTCTACCAGACATTTAAAACAGAATTAATCCCAATTCTTCTCAAGTTATTCCAAAAAATAGAAAGTGAAGGAAAACTCCCGGACTCATTTTATGAAGCCAGCATCACACTGATTCCCAAGCCAGACAGAGATCCAGCAAAAAAAGAGAACTACAGGCCAATATCCTTAATGAATACGGATGCAAAAATTCTCAACAAGATCCTTGCAAATCGAATCCAGCAGCATATAAAAAGAATCATCCACCAAGATCAAGTGGGATTCATTCCTGGGTTACAGGGCTGGTTCAACATTCGCAAATCAATCAATGTGATACATCCTATCAATAAAAGAAAAGATAAAAACCATTTGATCCTGTCGATAGATGCAGAAAAAGCATTTGACAAAATACAGCATCCCTTCTTAATAAACACTCTCGAGAAAGTTGGGATAGAAGGAACCTACTTAAACATCATCAAAGCCATCTATGAGAAGCCTTCAGCTAACATCATCCTCAACGGGGAAAAACTCAGAGCTTTCCCCCTGAGATCAGGAACACGACAGGGATGTCCACTCTCACCACTGCTGTTTAACATAGTGCTGGAAGTCCTAGCATCAGCCATCAGACACCAAAAGGAAATCAAAGGCATCAGAATTGGCAAAGAGGAAGTCAAACTTTCACTCTTCGCAGATGACATGATACTCTACATAGAAAACCTGACAGACTCCACCAGAAGCCTACTAGAACTGATCCAAGAATTCAGCCAAGTTGCAGGGTACAAAATCAACGTACAGAAATCGGTTGCATTTTTATACACCAACAATGAAGCAACAGAAAGAGAAATCAAGAAACTGATCCCATTCACAATTGCACAAAAAACCATAAAATACCTCGGAATAAACCTAACCAAGGATACAAGAGATCTGTATGATGAAAACTATAGAAAACTTATGAAGGAAATTGAAGAAGACACAAAGAAATGGAAAAACATTCCATGTTCATGGATAAGAAGAATAAATATAGTTAAGATGTCATTGCTACCTAAGGCACTCTACATATTCAATGCAATTCCAATCAAAATTGCACCAGCATACTTCTCAAAACTAGAAGAAACTATCCAAAAATTTGTATGGAACCACAAAAGACCCCGAATAGCCAAAGTAATCCTGAAAAATAAAACCAAAACGGGAGGGATCACCACCCCAGACTTTAGCCTCTACTACAAAGCTGTCATCATCAAGACAGTATGGTATTGGCACAAAAACAGACACATAGACCAATGGAACAGAATTGAGAACTCAGAAGTGGACCCAAAAGTATACAGCCAACTATCTTTGACAAAGCAGGAAAGAATATCCGATGGAAAAAAGACAGCCTTTTTAACAGATGGTGTTGGGAGAACTGGACAGCAACATGCAGAAGAATGAAACTAGATCATTTTCTCACACCATGCACAAAAATAAACTCAAAATGGATAAAGGACCTGAACGTGAGACAGGAAACTATCAACACCCTAGAGGAGAAAGCAGGAAACAACCTCCTTGACCTCCACCGCAGCAACTTCTTACTTGACACATCCCCAAAAGCAAGGGAATTAAGAGCAAAAATAAACTGTTGGGACCTCCTCAAGATTAAAAGCTTCTGCACAGCCAAGGAAACAACCCAGAAAATTAATAGGCAACCAACCGAATGGGAAAAGATAGTTGCAAATGACATATCAGATAAAGGGTTGATATCCAGAATCTACAAGGAACTCACCAAACTACACGCCCGAAAAACAAACAACCCAGTGAAGAAATGGGCAGAAGATATGAACAGACACTTCTCCAAAGAGGACATCCAGATGGCCAACAGACACATGAAACGATGCTCAGCATCGCTCCTCATCAGGGAAATACACATCAAAACCACACTGAGATACCACCTCACGCCAGTCAGAGTGGCTAAAATGAGCCAATCAGAGAACTCTAGATGCTGGCGAGGATGTGGAGAAACGGGCACCCTCCTACACTGTTGGTGGGAATGAAACTGGTACAGCCCCTCTGGAAAACAGTGTGGAGGTTCCTAAGGAAACTAACAGTAGAACTCCCCTATGACCCAGCAATAGCACTGCTAGGAATTTACCCAAGGGATACAGAAATGCTGATGCATAGGAGCACATGTACCCCAATGTTCATAGCAGCACTCTCCACAATAGCTAAAACCTGGAAAGAGCCTAAGTGTCCACCAACAGATGAATGGATCAAGATGTGGTTTATCTATACCATGGAATACTACATGGCAATGAGAAACAATGAAATCTGGCCATGTGTAGCCACATGGATGGACCTTGAGGATGTGATGCTGAGCGAAATAAGTCAGGCAGAGAAAGACAAATATCATATGTGTGCACGTATAGGAGGATTAGGAGGAGCTTAACAGAGGACCAAGGGGGAGAAGAAGGGCGGAAATGGTTGGGGAAAGGGGGAGAGGCAAACCATGAGAGACTCTTGAATGCTGACAAAAACTGAGGACTGGTGGATTTTGGGGGGAGGAGGGGTGGGAATTGAGGAGGGCACTTGTGGGGATGAGCACTGGGTGTTATGTGGAAACTAATTTGACAATAAACTATTTGTAAAAAAAAAACAAAAAAAAACATGGAAAGAGCCTAAGTGTCCATCAACGGACGAATGGATCAAGAAGGTGTGGTTTATCTATACCATGGAATACTACATGGCAATGAGAAAGAATGAAATCTGGCCATGTGTAGCAACATGGATGGACCTTGAGGGTGTTATGCTGAGTAAAATAAGTCAGTCAGAGAAGACAAATATCATATGTGTGCACGTATAGGAGGATTAGGAGGAACTTGACGGAGGACCAAGGGGGAGAAGAAGGGCGGAAATGGTGGGGGAAAGGGGAGAGGCAAACCATGAGAGACTCTTGAATGCTGACAAAAACTGAGGACTGGTGGATGTGGGGGGGAGGAGGGATGGGCATGGAGGAGGACACTCGTGGGGATGAGCACTGGGTGTTATGTGGAAACTAATTTGACAATAAACTATTTGAAAAGAAAAAAAAAATATTGATTGTAATGTCAACTCTAACCTGACAGCCAGTGAGTACTAGTCAGAATATCTAGCAGTCAGTACAGCATGGATAACGGCCAGTCTCAGAGACACCAGGCATGAACAAGTGCTCAGGCTGTGCTCCTGACCCGCTCGCTGTCCCTCCTGCTCCTGGCTTCATGGCACTTTGAAGAAGAAGACAAGTTGGAAGTGAAGGGGAACTGGCCGTCACATCCCACAGAGACCAGGAATGGCCCCAGAGTGGCATCAGTGTTGGGAAACACTGATGGTGTGTGTGGCAGACACCCAGGTTGTCCATCAGTGGCCCTGCCATATTTCTCAAGTGGGGACTGCCCCGGCAAGTTTCCTGGGACCTTGCTCAAAGGTAAACCCCTGGGGCTCCTCCCAGGGTGACTCAGCATGTCTGGGGCACGTGGCAGAAGTCTGTGTGGTTGCTGAGCCCTGTGACTCCGTTGTACCATAATCTCTCTAACTTAGAGCCATTCTGAGAAGTCTAAGAGGTGATGTGTGTAAGATGCTTCAGGTAGTACCGATGTGCTCGAGCTTCCTCACGCTCGGCACTGCTGGCCCCCAAACTCCCAAACCAGTGGACATGAAGTCTGGGCATCCATCCTCCTGACATACATTTGAGTCGATGCAATCAGTAAATGTTAGAGACAAAATCTTTGACTATATCTCTCTTTTTGGTATGGTCTCTTTTTTCTTCAGTTTTGCTTTAACTATTTTAAATGCATTTTCTCTTGCATACACTCAGGTTAAGATGTCTGAAGCTGCCTCATCATATGTGAAGTAGATACAGTACAAATTAAAAAATAAAGAATCTTAGTGAATGAAGACTGTGGGAAAACCAGAGCACAAGGGAAGTGAAATGTCCCACTGGAAAGTCACACTACCAGTGAGAGATAGATCTGCAGTTAGAACCTCCGATGGCTGCATGTCCCCTTTGAGTAGATGGACACTTAAGACGTGTCTTAAGAAGGTCACATAGCCAGGGGCGCCCGAGTGGCTCAGTCGGTCGAGCATCAGACTTTGGCTCAGGTCTTGATCTCATGGTTCATGGGTTCAAGCCCCGTGTCGGTCTCTGGGCTGACAGCTCAGAGCCTGCTTCAGATTCTGTGTCTTCCGCTCTTTTTCTGCCTCTCCCCTACTTGTGCTCTCTCTCATTCAAATGTAAGTAAATAAATAAACATTAGGAAAAAAAATTCATGTAGCCAAAGGCTAACTTGATTGTTTTTCTTGAACTCATGTCCAGTCAGTGACCTTGTGATCACACGGATGACCATGATGCGTTGTGCAGAACCACATCGATAATGCAAGCAGTGTCATTTGGATTTATTGCTAATACCAGAATATTCGCTTTCAAATAGATGTAAACATTTTAGATGTTAACTTGGAAAGAAAGATCTCCTTATCTGCCTTATACGTTGAGATTTTCTCAGTCAGCAGAAAATAAATGCACATTTCTTAGTGAAAGAATAACTAATGATGTTTGTGGAAGTTACTAATTGTCATCCAGGAAAAGGTAACAGATATTTTCGTAAATAAATAGAGAAATAGACTGGCAATCAGTAATATTATGAGTGCACTAGCTAGATAATTTTGGAAATAATGGCATATCGTTTTAGAACCAACAAATGATCGTAAAAATGAAATAACAACACAAGACAGAATAATGGAGAATAGATTTTATTATAAGCGTAACCTTCTGAGTTGTTCACAGCACTAAATTTGTAACATTAAGCAAAATAACCTATAAGAATTATACTTAATTTTTAGCAATTTGACTCCACTTAGTCCATGATCCTTGCTTCTCTGTGGGGTTCCATTGAAATTAAGTCCCTGTTTAGAATTGGAAATGTGGCAGCATCTAGCAGCTGATAATGCGGAGCAAGACTTAACTGAATGGGCAAACTTTAAAAAAATGGGCTCAAATTTTAAGCAATAAAGTGGAATGACGTTTTTAAATCACATTTCAGATTTGTTCCTGATTCCCCAGATTCATTCTAAAGGGTTGAGAGATGGTTTGGCATTGGCTTTGGCTGTTTCTGTGGATCCCTAACTGTCCTCCCACCCCCACCCCGTGTGTTTGGTGCAGCTCTGGACACAGAAGGAGGTGGGAGCTTAAGGGAGACTCCTCTGCTCACCTAAGCAGGGAAGGGCCAAGAAGGGCCACGGGGTCCAGTCATGTGGTATAGACAGGAAGAGCGAGCAGGATTTGGAACCCATAGAGTGTGCAGACCGGGTGTGCTTTGGGAAGCAGACCAGAGCCACACCCTGGAATGCATGGTTCCTGGATGTGTGTGTCCCGTGGCTTCAGTAGGGCAGGGGGCCAGGGGACGGCAAGTCCCATAGCCCGCAGGTGCAGAGCACAGTGGCTCACCTCTCACCTGTACTCTTCTTTCTCTCCTCCTGGATAGTTTGTGAAGTTTGCCAACATCGAGGAGGACACCCCGTCCTATCACCGGAGCTATGACTTCTTTGTATCCCGCTTCAGTGAAATGTGCCACTCCAGCCACGATGACATGGAAATCAAGACCAAGTGAGTAGGGGAAGGGAGGAGGCCCCTCAGCTGATGACAAAAGCATCGATGGGTCTTACAGAGTTCCCAGCCCAGAGTTTGCTGTCCGATTTCATCAGTGTTTACCTCTGCTCTGACGTTGCTGGGGAGGAAGAGAGCACCTGTCAGGACTGAGATGGGCAAGGGGGCAGAGATGGGCTCCCAACACATGCTTTCAAGGGAAAACCTTCTGAGGCACAAAATAGGAGCAGATGGAAAGTAATGGTCCTGGGAGCCAAATTTGAGAGCCAGCGACAGCATACACATAACACACATGCACATACCTGTGCCCTTTCATTCAGTAGTACATGCATTTATACACCCAGAAATACACCCACTCACCACTATCAATCACAACATATACCTGCCAATAAAAAGCCCAAGTCTTGGGGCGTCTGGGTGGCTTAGTCGGTTAAGCATCCGGCTTTCGCTTAGGTCATGATCTCACGGTTTGTGGGTTCGAGCCCCGCGTCGGGCTCTGTGCTGACTGCCAGCTCAGAGCCTGGAGCCTGTTTCAGTCTGTGACTCCCTCTCTCTCTGACCCTCCCCTGCTCACGCTGTCTCTCTCTCTCCTAGAAATAAATAAAACATTAAAAAATAAAATAAAATCTCTTTAAAAAAAAAAAAAAAGCCCAAGTCTTCAGGGACATCGGGGTGACTTGGTCGGTTAAGTGTCCGCCTCCTGGTTTTGGCTCAAGTCAGATCTCACAGTTCTTGAGTTTAAGCCCCCTATCGAGCCCTGCACTGCCAGTGTGGAGCCTGCTTGGGATTCTGTCTCCCTCTCTTTCTACCCCTCCCCTGCTTGCTCTCTCTCTCTCTCTCTCTCAAAAATAAATAAACAAACATACAAAATTGTTTTTAAAAAAGCTCAAGTCTTCACATTGACTGATCTCTGCTGCCATTCTGACTTTGTCTCCTCCACATTCGCCCCAATTCATTCCCCCACAGTAACATAGGCCCTTTCACTGCCCCACAGGCGTACCAAGGACATTCCTACCACAGGGCCCTTGCATGATCTGTTCCTGTGCTTGGACTGCTGCCTCTGTAGATCTGACTAGCTTGCTTGCTCACTTCCTGAAGGCCCTTGCCCAAATAACCTCTAGTCAACCCTGTCTTCGCTTGAACATCCCACGTACCCACTTCTCTTCTCCCTCACCCTGCTCTGGTTTTCCCCCCATAGCACGATCCCCTTCAAACACATTTCATATGAACATGATTCATAATGTGCTTATTGTTTCTCACTCATTGCCTGTCCCCTCACCAGACTGTAAGCTCTGTGAAGTTGAGAATCATTGTTTCTCATCTGCATCTGAGATGCAGCACCAGTACCGGAGACTGGGAAGCACTCAACAAACAGTTGTTGAGTGAATAAATGAATGAATGAATGCTTTCTCTCTTTTTTTTTTAAGATCTCATTTTTTTAAGCAGTCCCTACACCCAACATGTGGCTCGAACTCACAACCCCAAGATCAGGAGTCCCACGCTCTTTCGGCAGAGCCAGCCAGGCACCCCGAATAAATGCTTTCAGATAAACATCTTGAATTACAGAATACACTTTTACATCCACACACTCAAACCTATGAAGTTATTTAAATCACAGAAATACACTTATAAATGATGAAATAAAACCCAAATAAAATCACAAGGGAATTTACATGAATATGTGCAGACAGAAGATAAGGCATCAGACCGATGGGGTGATAAATAGATGAGGAAGCAGCGAGTGGGTGTTTCGTGATAGGCCTTGTGTTTGGAAGATAAGGTGCCCACAAAGGGTGTGTTATCACCTTGGGGAGGCCACATGAAACCAGAAAATATGTTCTTGGGAGACAAGGAAGGAGAGAGAAGGGGGGAGGAGGGAGAAGGGGGAAGGAAGGAGAAGGGCTGGAGGAGTCAGAGAAGGAAGAAGCTTCAGGGCTAAAGTTGACATGTGGCCAGCACATCCACAGTAGCCCAGTTATCCAGGCGCTTGTTCCAGAACTCAGTCGATGGCATTTTTCTTCCTCACACCAGCACCTCAGGGAGGCCATGAGCACCCTATTTTGTGCATCAGCGGGGTGAGGGAGCCCCATGTGCCCCAAACAACAGCTTCCATGGTTGGGCTGGAGGAACAGGAAGGGAATCCTTCTATCTCCTAGGTTGCCGATTCCCGTGGCTTGAGAGCCTGTGGAATGACGGGTCACCGTGTGAGTGGTTGGCAGTATCCTGGCCTCCCCAGTCCCCATCTCTTGAAGTACTCATGGACTCTGGAAGCATGCTACCCTGATGGGCAGTGGGGGCCCCTGAGGGAGGGAGCCCCTTGTCCTCTCCCCAGCACTGGCCCCACAGTAGCCACCTCTACTACTTCAGATTCTCCCTCTCCCTCTGCCTACCCCCTGCTTAGGCTCTGTCTCTCTCTCTGTCTCTCTCTCTCTGTCTCAAAAATAAATAGACATTAAAAAAATTGCGGGGGGGGGCACCTGGGTGGCTCAGTCGGTTGAGCGGCCGACTTTGGCTCAGGTCATGATCTCACAGTCCGTGGGTTCGAGCCCCACATCGGGCTCTGTGCTGACAGCTCAGAGCCTGGAGTCTGTTTCATGTTCTGTGTCTCCCTCTCTCTCTGACCCTCCCCCACTCATACTCTGTCTCTCTCTGTCTCAAAAATAAAAAATGTTAAAAAATTAAAAAATTTTTTTTAAAATTTTTTTTCAAAGAATATGAACTGAAATAGCTACTTTGCTGAGGCATAAATTAGCACAGATGTTTACAGTGAGACCTCCCCAGCACTGATGCGACACCTGGTAAAGATGGCATTCTCCTGTGGCTGGCCCGCAGGGGGTGGGGAGAGCATCACGGCAACGTTGGGAGTCTATCGTTTCTTACCTTTTGATTCAGTAATTCCACTCATGGCTCTGATTTGAAACATATCTAAGTGTTTTATATGGTGCCACCTATCATAGTGTTATTATAGTAGCAAAAAATTTAGAAACAACTTAAATGACCAATAGGGGACTAGTTGAGAAAGTTCTTAGGACAGTAGTCATACACGTTTATGAAGAGTTAGTGACATAGGAAAATGCTTATGATAGAATGTTATGGAGCAGGGGAGCCAATACAGATTACAGATGCAATAGGTTCTTAATTCTGTTACGCATTATGCACAGAAGAAAGGAAAGACACCAAAATGCCAGTGATGGTTATCTCTGCATGGTGACCATGGGGGTAAATCTTCTTTATACTCTTCTATAATCGGCATGTATTATTTTATAATCAGAAAAAGAAGTTTGGTTACAAAAAAAAATAGAAACTTGGAGATGAAACACACAGCCAGTTAAGGGATGCTGCCCACAGGGCCCGTGGGTCAGCACAGTGGCACAGGGGGTTTGAAAGGGGCCTCCTCTGTGCTGTTACTCGATTTCCTGGTTTCTCAGCCCGCTTAGCACCAGCTGAGACCTCAGTGCCCAGAGTCCGGCAGCTCTGTGCCTCTCCTTGCAAACCTCCTTCCCCCTGGAACTTGCTCATAGCCCTGCATTCTGCTTCATCAGTTCTTGGCAGTGCTCTGAGCCCTTCCATCTCGGCTCAAGCTAGAACAAACCCAGCGGGGTGCTAACGAGGAGGAGAAGAAACCCAAGTGGTAGCGGGCAAGGGCGGCCTGGCAATCTCCAGGAGAGGCCAGAGGCTGTGGCTTCTTGGGCTCACATCCACTCACACAGAAAGCCAGCCAGCCAGGGGCTGAGTCACATGAAGGGCAGAAGGTGCGCTCCATCCTGCTTTTTGGATGGACGAATGCACCCCACCCCCATTCTGTTCCCCTCTCCTTACCACAGACGCAGGGCTTCTCAGGGGCCTGAGGTGTGATTTGCCCTTTTCCTTACAGAATCAGAATGTCGGGCATCAAAGGTCTGCAAGGGGTGGTGAGGAAGACGGTGAACGACGAACTGCAGGCCAATATCTGGGACCCGCAGCACATGGACAAAATTGTCCCGTCACTGCTTTTCAATCTGCAGCATGTAGAGGAGGCGGAGAGGTAAGCAGGGGAGGCTGGGGCTCGGGCAGCAGACACGTGCAGCCCTCCCAGCCTGCCTTTTCCATCTGCCTGGGAACCACATGGCCTGGGCTGGTTGCTAAAGCCCAGCAAAGAGGCCAGTGATCTTGGCTTTTGCGACTTGTTCTGCAGTGAGTCCAAGGCTGGCTCCCTAGGAGCCTTGGGTCTGGCCTTCTGGCAGCTTGCCGCGCCCCCTAAAACCTGCATTCATAAAGAAGAATGGTACCTGTGCTGGGCTCTCTAGGGGTAAGTGTGTGCTGGCAGGAGCACAGAGAACCAGGAGTCGGATTATCTCTGTCTCTCTGAAAGCAACAGGCCAAGGAGGTTTTAAATGCTTTCCATGGCTCCGATTACTGAGGACTTTCCCTTCCTGACCTTCCTTCCTGTCTCACTTCCTACTGTTATTTCGGGCTCTCAAAACATGCTTGACCAGCCAGCAGCCACTGGACACAAGTTGCAGATACTGCGTTTTAATCTGGGAGCCCTCAGACATGGGATCCATCTGTCCCCACCCCTCGCTCTTCCCATCTGTAAAATGGGATGCAGGGAGAGACTCGTGTTGCTGTCCATCTGGGAAGTGGGTGAGGCTGTTTAAGGTCCTCACTCTGTCCTTTGAGCCTGTGGAGTCGGGGACAGAGGGGAGGGTAATAGTGTGCCCTCTGCTGGCTGTTCCTGGAATCGCACCTCACTCTCATGCTCCCTCTGTGGTCTCTGGTGGTCTCAGGGCCCAGGGACCTGGGGCTCCTTCTTCTCTCCAGATCTGGGCCCAGCCCTGTGACTTAGGTAACACTGAGTCACATCTGGGGTAACCACCATGCCTTTCTTCCCTCCCTCTTTTTTTCCTCCCTCCTCTCTCCCACTGTCTTTTGCTTTCTCTTATTCGGTGTGCCTCCCCATCTTTTTCCTTGCCGAGCTTGGGAGGGATGGAGACACTCGTGGTCTGTGCCTCCCCAGACCCATGGTGCGCAGGGCATCTGTCCTTCCCACGGGGCACATCAGGCCCATCCTCAAGGATTCCCAGAAGGAGACTTTGACCCCTTCTCCCCTGATCTTCCTCCACCCTGGGCTTCGTGACCCTGTTTAATCTCTGACACCCACGAAGTCTCCCACGTTACCTCCTGTGGCCCACATCAGACTCCTGTCTATCTCTCCGCTTGCAGGATGCAGCACAGACACTCAGGCTGCACAAAACCCGACTCCGGCTTTGCCTTCCGTCCCTTACCCACATGCTGTGTGTTTCCGCAGCCGCTCTCCCTCACCCCTCCAAGCGCCAGAAAAGGAGAAAGAGAACCCAGCGGAGCTGGCTGAGAGGTGCCTTCGGGAGCTGCTGGGCCGGGCCGCCTTTGGCAACATCAAAAATGCCATCAAGCCTGTTCTCATGTGAGTGACCCCCGCCCCCAGCCCCAGCCCTCAGAGAACCGTTGGGGTCCTGGCATCTTGCTAGCTTGGAGGGAGTGGAAAAGGGGTGGTGGTGGTGCCATGGCTAAGTCAGTCCCTCGTCTGTGCCTGCGTTCCCTGTGCTGTGACAGCAGAAGCCACCATGCAGGGGCTGTGTGCAGGGTCGGGGGAGGAGTGGGTAGGAGGCCCCCGAAACTGAAGTTGGGTGCCTGGCTTCATTCCTGAGTCCACAGCTGTGGAACTCTGTTCCTTGGCTTCCCTCCAGCTCTTGCTGTGGGACTGCCTGGGAGGCCCTCATGCCCTTCCCTCCCTCACTGCCAGGGAGCTCTGCGAGGGACAGGGTCTCTCAGGAGGCCCCTCTGCCCTCAAGCTTGTCTCTCCTCCCAAACATTGCTTTGCATTTCATAGCCGTCCCCCCATGTTCTCTCTCCCACAGCCATCTAGACAACCACTGTCTTTGGGAACCCAAGGTGTTCGCCATCCGTTGCTTTAAAATCATCATGTACTCGATTCAGGTATGGTGGCTCCTGGTCCAGCCGGTCCTCCTGGCCTAGGGCGCCTCTGGGAGCATGACAGTGCACCAAAGGAGAAAGCCAGCTGTCCTCTGTGACTTCTCCTAAGCCCCTGGGTGTCTAACTGTGCTGCTTAATCCAGCTGTGAGGAAGGGCAGGCTTGGTTTTCTTTCTGGTACGGCAGAGATCAATACTTCATAAAGTACAATTAGTAAGAATTCTTGGAAAAAGTAAATGAAAAACTCATGCAAAATACAAGCCCCCAGACCACACATGGCTGACACAGATGGCCTCGTCGCATTGCTTACTAAACACTTACTCTCAATTGCTGTACTGTCCCCATGTAACTGGGCTACACTTTGTGCACCCCGGGACTAAATAAACCCTGTGGCCGAGGTGGCCCTTGTCCATATGACCTGGGACCCGGGAACCATGAAACGGAAGACAGTATTTTAAAATTGACTTTTGACCCATTTGAGGCGGAAGGGCCCAGGACAACTGTGGAAATCCAGGTGGTCACTGGGACAGGGTTCGGCTTCTGTTGGACCAAGAGAGAGGCACTGAGGACAAGGAACCGGGGTGGTGCCCACCCGCCTCAGGACCTCACTTTTGTCCACCCCAGCCGTGGGGTCCCAGCCGAGGGCTGGCCTGGCGCAGAGGCCACGTGGGGGTTGCTGTTTGGGGCCAGCACGTCTTCCTCCCCCCAGCCGCAGCACTCCCACCTGGTTATCCAGCAGCTCCTGAGCCACCTGGATGCCAACAGCCGCAGCGCGGCCACGGTGCGGGCGGGCATCGTGGAGGTCCTGTCGGAAGCTGCCGTCATCGCTGCCACCGGCTCTGTCGGTAAGGGGGCCTGGGTGACAGCGTAGAGGCTGGGAACCCTCCAAGGACAAACAACCGCCCTTGGCAGGAGGCCGCCTCCCCTTCCAGAAAAGGACGAGGGAGCGCAGGGAGGTGTCAGAGCCGGTTTTCCTTAGAAGTCAGCCAGGGCAGATGGGGGGCAGAGGAAGCCCCTGGCTGGGATGCAGGGCAGGGGAGACGGGGCAGGAGGGGGGCGGGGCGGTTCCAGCCCTGGATCTCGGGTCTCCCACCCGCTGTGCTCAGGGCCCACGGTGCTGGAGATGTTCAACACTCTGCTGAGGCAGCTGCGGCTCAGCATCGACTATGCCCTGACCGGGAGCTACGACGGGGCGCTCAGCCTGGGCACCAAGATCATCAAGGAGCACGAAGAGCGCATGTTCCAGGAGGCCGTCATCAAGACCATAGGTGGGGCCCGGGGCGGGGCCTGAGTGGGCGGTGCCCGGCGAGGGGCGGGGCCTGGATGGGTGGTGCCCTGCAAGGGGCGGGGCCTGGGTGGGCGGTGCCCTGTGAGGGGCGGGGCCTGGCGGGCGGGACCCGGCGCCGCTGGGTCCCAACCGGGTTGGGTGAGGCAGAGGGCGGCCTCCGCAGGGCCCACGCCGCAGCGCTGTTAGAGGGTCACCCGCTCCTCCGCTCAAATCGTGTTATTCGCGGACGTTGGAGAAAATGGAATCCGTCGACGGCGCGCACAGCCTACGGACTGGCCCGGCTCTGGCCTGATGGAGAGCACAGAACGACCTCTCCCTGCGGTAACAAGTGAAGGAACTGGAGTCAGGAAGAGCCCCCTGGAGTCATCTAGGTTCTCCCTCTGCTCGTCTTGTCTTCCTCAGAGACACAGCCTGCACTCTGCGCAGTAGTTTCCTCGTCTGAGACCCTGGCAGCTGCAGGCCTCACCTGCACTGACCCCCTCCTCCTTCTCTTCCCCGCAGGGTCCTTTGCCAGCACGTTGCCCACTTACCAGCGCTCCGAGGTGATCCTCTTCATCATGAGCAAGGTCCCACTGCCTTCCCTGCATCATCCCATAGACACGGGGAAGACTGGGTAAGGCCACCAGTCTCTCTCCCCCGTACCCTCTCCTGCCCATTCCACCCCAGCTGCCCTCCCTGTGTTTTCTGGCCACTCCTTTCTCCACTTTGACCTACCTGGCTTTGCCCTCACTTCTCTCCCTCTACTCTCAAATCCCTCAGCAGCCTTGAGAGGGGCCCTTGGACCCCACAACAATTCCTTAGGCTGCCCCACCAGTAACTGCCTCCAACCTTTGGGGCAAGCCGTTAATTCTCTGGTCTGCTTCTTGGCTCTGCAAGTCAACTGTCCTGGGCAACTCAACAAGATAAGCCTCATGGAGAATCTAATCACAAGGGGAACGGGGCAGGCAAGTGTGGGCTCTCCGCCCACATCACCATCCTGGTGAGTATTTGTGTCTCTGGTCTACAGAGAGAACAGGAACCGGCTGACGCAGATTATGCTGCTGAAATCCCTCCTTCAGGTGAGCCTCTCCTGTCCGCATTCCTACTCAGTCTGTACAGGAGGCAGCTCCTTCCAAGAGACCAAGAGAAGGCAACCACATACAGCCGTGCAGGTTACGCACTGCACGAATATGCCCAACCAAAAGGGTGAATAGGGGCCTTAAATCCAGCCTGTGTTGAACTTACTAGCAGTCTGGGCATCCACAGACCTGGGTCACCCAAGGCAGGCAGGGCACCTGTTCCTAATTTTCACAAAGGTTCCTCATCAGCTCCTGGTTGTCTTGTCACTCAAACATTATCTCTTTAGTGGGATAGAATCTATTGGTTTCTGTCCTTCCCACTGCCTCCCACCCCCCCCCCCCGCCTTCTAAGTGCTTCCCTGGGTCCTTTCCACCTATTTTCCCCTCAGCACTTGTGCCCAATCCCAGTCTCCAGCCACTGTCATTCCCTTCATCAGTGTTTTACATTTCTCCTCTCTACATCTTTGCAGCCATCACTGGAGTCCAGATTCATTGTTCTCAAATGCCATCTCCATGAGCAACTTGTTAAAATATAGAGAGATTCCCTAGAAACTTTGAGCCGTGGGTCTGAGTGGGGTCCCGGAATCCGTATTTGTAACAGGCTCCCCAGGTATTCTCACGCTCAGTCCTGCCTAAACTCTGGACATCTCACACCTAGGTTATGCTCATAGTTGCCCTTATCTCCATCTGTCTGTACCAATCATAAATACAACCACAAGAAGAATTTTCTAGAAATACTGTTCCCCACATGTTGCTCCTTTTCAAATAGTAGGTCTCAGTTTACAGTTGATGTGCCTCCAGGTTTCAAACTTCTCAGACCAAAGGTGGAAAATCCCAGTCGCCAGGGCACCTGGGTGGTTCAGTCGGTTAAGCGTCTGACCTCACCCTGGGTCATGATCTCACAGTTTGTGAGTTCAAGCCCCACGTCAGGCTCTGTGCTGAGCCTGCTTTGGATTCTGTGTCTTCCTCTCTCTCTGCCCCTCTCCTGCTCATGCTCTGTTTCTCAAAAATAAACACACACCAAAAAAAAAAATTTTTTTTTAAAGAAAGAAAATCCCATCGCCTTTCTCTCCCTTCACTCCCCATCTCAAGGATCCCTAGCCCCAGTTTCTGTTCCAGCCATGCCAGTCTGCACAGCCCACTTATTCCCATTCACGCCTTGCCTGCCCTCTCCTGAGCCCATGCCTTGCATGCCACTAGGTTTTTATAAAGGCTTTTCTTTTTTTTTTTTTAAATGTTTTATTTATTTATAGGAGAGAGAGAGAGAGAGAGTCAGCGTGAGCAGGGGAGGGTCAGAGAGAGAGGGAGTCACAGACTGAAACAGGGTCCAGGCTCTGAGCCGGCAGTCAGCACAGAACCCGATGCGGGGCTTGAACCCACGAACCGCAAGATCATGACCTAAGTGAAAGGCGGATGCTTAAAGGCTTTTCATGCTGACGCTGCCCACATCTGGTTACCTCCTCGGTCTGGTACTGCCATTTCCGCTGACGTTACTCTCCTTATCCTATCGCACCCAGTACCTTATCAAGGTGATACCTTATCAAGGTGTGCACTCCCACACACCCACTTCAGTGGGCATTTACTGTTGATGCCACAGGCTCTGCTGGATCCTCAAGGGTCTGCTGAATCGCCAAAGGCATCATTTTGCAAAATGGACTTAAGAGTAAACATGTTTTGCTGCTTTTGAATGATTTGACAACATCATGTGTGATGTGTCTACTGATGCCTGCTGGCTTTACTCAGAAGCCGTCCCCCCCCCCAATATGGCCACATAGAAGCGATGTAATGAAATGGTTGCTGCCCTTGTGTGGGTTCTGGTCCCTCAGCCCAGCTGTAAGTTCTTCCACTGTCCCGCCATGTCTTTGTGACTGTCTGTGCTCTCAATGCAACATTGTGTTCCTGGTGAGGGCTCATCAGCCATGCCCTGACGGCTGGAACATTAGGTCCCGAGGCTCCCCGGCTCCTGCTCCCCTCTAGTGCTTAGCCCTTGCTTGCTTTTTACAACATAAAACTTGTCTAGGTGGTTGATGGCATGTTCAGAAAAGTGGCCACAGATGTTCAGGGCTTAGGGTGGAAGACAAGGGGAGCTGGACTGGGTGATGGCTAGAGAGGTTGGGTGCTGTAGACCCCACTTCTGCGGGCTGCTCCCCGGCCCCTCACTGCATGGAAAGGGCCAGCGTTCCTCAGCGCAGCCATGCTGGGCTCGCTTGCAGGTGTCCACAGGTTTCCAGTGCAACAACATGATGTCGGCCCTGCCCAGCAACTTCCTCGACCGCCTTCTCTCCACCACCCTCATGGAGGACGCAGAGATCCGTCTCTTTGTTCTAGAGATTCTCATCAGCTTCATTGATCGTCACGGCAACCGCCACAAGTTCTCTACCATCAGGTGAGTTCTCTACATCTCCCCTCCAGTTGGCGTGTGATGGGGGAGAAGACTCCCCGATAGGTGTCACACCCAGGTGAGAGAACAATTCCCATATTAGCTCCTTGTGTCCCCTCCCAGTACCCTCAGCGACATCTCTGTCCTGAAGCTGAAAGTGGACAAGTGCTCCCGACAGGACACCGTCTTCATGAAGAAGGTTAGCAAGTGTGACCTTAAGACCCAAGGAACCCCAGGTGGGCCAGGCACTGTGGACCCCCACCTCCCAACCCCCAAGTCAGTGCTGACTGTCCCCCTGTCCCTCTCTCTTTGAGTTTGCTTAGTCAGGATGACCAGTTGACCCCTTGAGGGGGCCAAGCCCTCAGGGTCACGCTCAACACCAAGGCCAGAGCTTGGAGCACTGCTGGTGAGCCAGTCTGGGCTGGGCTGTGGACCCCTATACGCAGCTGGATTTGCGCAGTGGCTTCTATTGCTGGTTTCACTGCCCCCACCCTTCCTTAAACGTGTCCTGCACATTTGCTTCCACTGGGGTCTGCTTTAAAGCCATCCTCTCCCTGGGGTGCCTAGCTGGCTCAGTTGAAAGCATGACTCTTGATCTTGGGGTCATGAGTTTGAGCTCCACGTTGAGCATAGAGATTACTTAGATAAATGAAACTTAAAAGAGAGAGAGAGAGAGAAGCATCTTTTCCCTGAGGGTGGAGGTGGGGTACACACAACTGTCGCGCCGCCTGCAGATTGGTCTTCCTCCCCATCTCCTTGCCCTCCTTGTCTCCACCCACCCATTGTCCCTTGCCCCCACCCAGCACTCCCAGCAGCTCTACAGACACATCTACCTGAGCTGTAAGGAGGAGACGAACATACAGAAGCACTACGAGGCGCTCTACGGCTTGCTGGCGCTCATCAGCATTGAGCTGGCCAACGAGGAAGTGGTAGTGGACCTCATCCGCCTGGTGCTGGCTGTTCAGGTGGGACCTGGTGTGGGCAGCATGTAGGGCCCAGGGCAGGGGACCGGTTTGGGCCAAGTACTCATGAGAGAACCAAGTAGAAGCAGCTCAACAACTATCCCAGAGCCCGGTAATACCACACCCTTAGTTGGTCATTCCCCCAGAGACCATAAGCCATGGTTCTGTTTGGGAAACCACCAAAGAATGCCTCATTCATGGCTTTAGCCTATCCTCAGGCTGAAAGAGACCCAGGGAACAAACACCCTTTAGCCTTTCAAAAACACCCTTTAGCCCCTAGTGTTTCAAGTCTTGGAAGGTCTGAATGAGACCCCAAGGAATACTAAGAGGGTGCTCATAAGCCCCGACAAAGCAAACTTCGTCTAAAGATTCGTCTGGCTCCCAAGCCTGGCTGTGCTTCAGAATTACCATAAGCATTTATTAAAAATACATATTCCTAGTTCTACCCCCAAGCCCAGGGACCTGAAGATTCAACAGGCCTCCGTCATGACTCTTAAGAGAGCCATGCTCACCACATAGGGCTTCAGACTTCTAGAGTCTTTCTGGGTGGAAGTGTACTGTCAAGGATGCTGGGAACTGGGGTGGGTCCTTCAGACTCAAAAGACCAGGGTCTCCAGGGTCCTGCAACTAGGTGGGCATCATATACCACCCTAGCATGAATTACGGCAAATCTGAGAGTTCAGTGGTGGACAGTCTCGGGACTGAATCCTGCAAGGCTAATCCAGCTGCCATGATTGTCTTCAGTCTAGAATTTAAGATTCCTTTGTGTCCCAATCCCTAGTAACTGTCACTTCTTTTTCAACTTAACATATGGACCTAGTTTAGCAACCCAGCCTGGTCCCCCAAGAATCATTCAAGGTCTATATTAAAGGACACAGCATCCTAGAGGTAGGATTAATGATGACGGTTTGGACAGTCAAGGTCACCGAAGCTGGAACTGCAGAGTGAAGAATGAAGTCAACACCCCTCTACTCAAGTACTTATGAGCTTCCAGCTCACAGATCATTCTAGGGATGATACACTTCAGCTTTAATGAGGATGCCTTCTGTCTCCCAGGAAGTTATGGGGCAAAGGCTTAGTCTAGAGAAGGCCACCTCTGAAGAAGGTTAGGAGAGTTTGGGTGAAGGAGGGCACCAGTATAGTCTGTCAGTTAGAAACCCCAAGGCCCCTCTGTGTTGCCACAGGACGTGGCCCAGGTCAATGAAGAGAACCTGCCTGTGTACAACCGCTGTGCCCTCTACGCGCTGGGCGCTGCCTACCTGAACCTCATCAGCCAGCTCACAACGGTCCCTGCCTTCTGCCAGCACATCCATGAGGTTGGTGTCCTCGTGACCCTGACAGCTCAGGACACCCTCGACCCTGGGTTTCCCCAGAACAACTTGTCCTTAGTTGCATGAATCCTGTGCTTAGTCCAGGCATTGAGGAAGCATTGACGGAGGAACTAGGGACAGTGAGAAGTTACTAGAGGAAGCATTTCCTCCTGGTGACATGACACAGCATGGTGGCATTGGCCACAGGCAGGAACCTATACCCCTTCTTCACCTGCTACCTCCCAACCTCAACTTCCTGCCCCTCTGTGCCGTCCTCACTCCCAGAGACAGAGGTACACACACCTCTCATGTGATTTGAGACGAAAACTACTTTTTAAGAAAACATTTTTTTAACATTTATTTATTTTTGAGAGACAGAGAGAGGCATGAGTGGGGGAAGGGCAGAGAGAGAGGGAGATACAGAATCTGAAACAGGCTCCAGGCTCTGAGCTGTCAGCACAGAGCCCGACACAGGGCTCAAACCCACGAACTGTGAGATCATGACCTGAGCCGAAGTCAGACGCTTAACTGACTGAGCCACCCAGGCGCCCCTTCCTTTTCTTATTTTAAAGCAAATCTCAGCTATCATGTTGCTTCACCCCTACATATATTGGTATTTTGCCTAAAAAAATATGGACACCTTCCTACATCATTGTCATGCTATTAACATACCTAATTAAGTTATCAGTAATGCCTGGGTACTAACTAATACCCAGTCTATAATCACATGTCCCAAAAGACATTTTAAAATACATTGAAGAACTGGGACACCTGGGTGGCTCAGACAGTTGAGCGTCTGACTCTTGATCTCAGCTCAGGTCTTAATCTCAGGGTTGTGAATTAAAACCCTGTATTGGGCTCCAAGCTGGGCATGGAGCCTACTTAAAAAAACAAGAGGTGTCTGAGTGGCTCAGTTCAGTGCTCAACTCTTGATTTCAGCTAGGATCATGATCCCCAGAGTCATGGGATTGAGCCCCACATCAGGCTCCGAGCCAAGTGTGGCACCTGCTTGGGATTCTCTCTCTCTCTCTCCCTCTCTCTCCCTCTCTCTCTCTCTACCTCCCTTACTCGTGGGCTTTGTCTCTCTCAAAAATAAAAATAAAAATAAAAATTTTAAAACAAAACAACACGGGTGCCAGGGTGGCTCACTTGGTTAAGTGTCCAACTCTTATTTTCAGCTCAGGTCATGATCTCATGGTTTGTGAGATGGAGCATCGGGCTCTGTGCTGGCAGTGCGGAGCCTGCTTGGAATTCTCTCTCTCCCCTCTCTCTCTGCCCCTACCTTGCTTTCTCTCTCAAAATAAATAAACTTAAAGAAAAATAAAACAAAATAAGGAAAGCAAACAACAACAATAAAGCCACTGAAGTATTTACAGGTGGAATGATATAACGTCTAGGATTAACTTGAGCAGGAAACGTCTGGTCTCAGCTGGCTTGGGGGTGCTGGGGGGAGGGTGCTGTGTCACTGTGCCCCCAGCACGGGCTGATGAGGGGGTGCAGGAAAGGCAATGCCCTGACGTCGTCGTCATTAAAATAGCAGCAGCATGTCTCCACCGCCTCCAGCACAGACTTGCACGCCCACTGTCCTTCCCCGGCTTGTGTCTTAGTAACTCTCACCTTTCCCGTCAAAAATTTGCAAAGGGTACTGAGGGAAACTCCTAGGTCCAGGTCGCTCGGGACGCTTTTGTGGTGTACCTGGGGTGGGGGTGGGCTTGGTATGACCTCTCCTCCCTTTCCATATTCATAGAAAACGGAAATAGGGCCCAGGAACCCAAAACCACAGTCCCTCGGGGGGCTAAGACCCTGCACTTGCAGGACACTTAATGCACACGTGTCATGTGTCACTGGGGACAGCCTGAGCATCCGCCTGCTCTGAGGACCCCTGTGGATCTGAGTGTCTCCCTCAGGAGCCCAGCGTAAAGGGCTCGGCAAGGGAGTTTGGGGGAGGAAGCAACGGTTGGGGAGAGCGCGCTGTCATTTGCCTGTGCCCAGCCGCCTCCCCAGCAAACCCAGCTCTTGTGTGTGATTCCTCCCAACTCCAGGTGATAGAGACCAGGAAGAAAGAGGCTCCATACATGCTCCCCGAGGACGTGTTTGTGGAGAGGCCTAGGTGAGGAGCCCACCTGGGCCGTGGTCAAGGACACCCAAGGTAGCTGAGTGCAAGGGGAGGGGCTGAAGCCAGGGGCTGAGGCCTCTGTGGGCTCAAGGGCCGACAGTGGGCCCTGCCTATGGCTCAGAAGTCCTGGGTCCAGCGTGGCCTTCCTCATGTGGCCGTAATCCACACGTCAAGCCGGGTCGGTGTGTTGCGCTTTGGAGGATGTGACGTACCCCCTGGGAGCCTTGGCCGAGCCTCTGGGACATGTATCCTGGAGGAGTTGTTCCTGCAAGACACTGGATCGGTCCAGGTGGCATTCTCGGACTGCGGTCTGGAGCCGGAGTCACTTGAGCCTCAGAGGAATTCAAGGAAAATATTGTGGAAAAAAACAAACGTCCAACAATAGGGGTCAGTTTTACGAGCCACGGCCTTTCCCCAGCAGGTTTTAGAAGACAAGTTCATGGGAAGCAGGCGGTGGATAAAATCGATCACAGAATAGGAACTTAGGGGGTGGGGTGATGTGTGTGCGTTCAGATAACCACGTGACTGAGGAATTCTGCGCAGCACCTAATGATGTTGCCTCTGAGAAGTGGGACTGCGGGTGGTTTTCTTTTCCTTCCGCTTCTCTGTCATTTGGTACGATGAGTGTTCCTTGTGTAACACGGAGTCATCAGGAAATCCCTCCGGTTGCCTCTTCCCTTCTTTGCCTTCCAGGCTGTCTCAGAACCTTGATGGAGCAGTGATTGAGCTCCTCTTCCGCCAGAGCAAGATCAGTGAGGTCCTAGGGGGCAGCGGCTACAACTCGGACAGACTCTGCCTGCCCTACATCCCTCAGCTGACAGGTGGGACGCTTGTGCAAGGACTTCCAAGGCTGCCTCTGGCTCTTCCTCACCACGAAGGGGGAGTGAGAGGGAGGGACTTGTGTTCCCTTCTGTCGCCTCCCCAGCACCTCGCATGTCACACCAGAGCTGAAAGACGCAGTGAGACCACCTTGATTCCCCCGTCTCCTCTCCTCAGGGCAGGATCCTTGGGGAAAGTGGCCCATGAGATAGACTGGCTGTGGCTGGGAGAGGCGCCATGGGGCGGAAAGCGCCCACGTGGGCTGTGGTGTAGAATCAGAGACCCCGTTCTCTGCAGTGCACTGCCTAAAAAATCTGAGACAAGTCTCCTGGCATCTCTGAGTTTCTGGTTCCTTGACTGTAAAACAAGAGATTAACAATACCTGCCTTAGAGGGTTGGTGTGAGACGTCAGTGAAACTATAAAGGCAAATGCACTTCAGTAACTGCTTCACAAATGACAGCGAGCCACTTGTGCTACGAGTGGATGACACTCTTTCAAACTGAGGTCTGCTTTCTGGTCGTGGGCAGCGCCTGTGTGCTCCTTGATGATTTCAAAACCTAAGAAGAGCTGAACTCACCACCCTAAGATGAACAGAGGAGGCAGGCAGCCCTAAATAAACCAGCTGTAGCCTTGGTGTATACTGAGCCCTCAAAGGACTGTGGGCCAGGCAAAGGTGGGGGCAGGGGAGGTGGGAGATGGTGCTAGAGGTGTGATCCCCACTTGCTCTGAGCCCTGGGAACTCTAGCTTCTGGGCTTTCCTTTCCCAGATGAGGATCGCTTATCCAAGAGGAAGAGCATTGGAGAAACCATTTCCCTGCAGGTGGAGGTGGAATCCAGAAACAGCCCTGAGAAGGAGGAGGTGAGTGTCCTCTTCTTGATATACTGTCCTGCATCCCAAGGGGAGGGGACCCGCTCCTGCCTCCTGTGCAGTCAGATGCTCCATGTT
Source organism: Proteles cristata cristata (assembly GCA_017311185.1). Lineage (NCBI taxonomy): Eukaryota > Metazoa > Chordata > Mammalia > Carnivora > Hyaenidae > Proteles > Proteles cristata. Next base: position 26,888 of record JAESUZ010000567.1, read on the forward strand.
CCAGGCTTCCTTAACTGCATAACACATTTAAAGTTGCAGGGAAAGCAAATGCCTCGGGCAGCCCATTTTCTTACTTCATCATATATATCACAGACATTTCCATCTGGAGAAACTGTATGTGCTCCCCCCAGGCACACCCCCATGGCGATGTCACACAAGTCACTCTTGAAAGGCTTGCTGGTAGTCATCCCACATTCCCGTGGGGACAGACAGGCACCGCATTGGATATTGAAAGGTCTAACAAGGAGAGATGGGGGTGAGAATAGCTTTCTTGGTGTTTCTTCCAGATCGATCAACAGAGGTGCTTTTTTAAAGTCCAAGTTGCGGCTTAAAGATGTCTCTTGCACCTTCTCTTGGGGGCTGTGAATAGCTAACTTCTGTTCAAATGAACTGGCAATATCTCCCCTGCCCGTACTTCTTCTGCCTCAGAAAATAAAGCAGATGTGCCCATGAGTAAAAGAGAGAAAGGAATCACAGTGGAAATACCAACTTGTGCAGACGAGAAGGAAATAGGGGAGGGGCAGAGGGGGGGAGAAAGGGGTCACGAGGGAGTTGAAGCCATAAGACAAAACACACTGTGTTTAATGGTGTCTCCTGCCATAAGGGAATTGATGGAGACGTGGGGAAGCTTCAGCAAGAAGTGAGAAGGATGCTCGTTGGGGGTGGGGCAGGGGCCCCAGGCAGTTACTGCCCCTTGGGGGCTGGGGGAGCCATGGAGGTCAACGTCAACCCTGAGCCTTTCCTCAGACACTCTGGAGCAAGGAGAAGTCATTGCGGTCCCGACCGAGCCTCCCTCCAGCCACGCCCTCAGCTGCTTTCTCAACTGTCCTCTCACTGGGGAACTTGTCTAGAACTTTCCTATAGAAGGAAGGGGGCTCTGACTCACACTAATTGGAAGAGCGGAATGAGGCTGAACCAAGTGTCCTCTGAGGCTTCCGGCGCTGCATGACAGGGAACCTCAGTGTGTCAGGACCATAGCATGAGCTGTGATCCTCCCTTCCTAGGAGCTGAGAGACCTTCGGGAATCGAGGAGTAAAGTGAAGTAGAAGGAGAAATGCTTGCCTGTGTACAGAGCCTCCTGCTCTCTAATGTCATCTGGGTCACCGGATGGGTCCCTTTCCCTCCTGGAGAGTCTGCCTGACTCGGGGGTGGCTTGGGAGCTGAAGTAGCCCACAATGCCCCCCCCACCGGACCCCTGCGCTGGCTCCCTTATCTGCCAAGTTCATAGCAGTTGATCAATAAGTGCAGGTTTAGTCAAGCCCCCAACCTGCTACCTGGCATTTAGAGCCACTTACAGTCTGGGCTGGTCCTACTGGATCATGTTACTTCCCTCTCCTCTCTGGCTGAAGCCACTGTGTCACATGCTGGTCTGCTCGGTCTCCCCCACAGGGTCCCCTTCAGCTGCAGGTCTTTGCTGATAATCCCATGTGTGAATCCCTTCCTCTGCACCTTTGCACCCATGAGCCACCTACCCTTCTGTGCCCAGCTTGTGTCCTATCTTCTCCATAAGCCTCTCTCTACCTGCCCTTGACCAGTGATCTTCTTCTTTTCTCTGTTGCCATCACACGGTTCCCTAGCATCTCACACACTGGTCAGTGCCAAGCGGCTGTGTGGATGGATGTGCAGAGAGGAGGACTCCGCAGAGAGATCACTGCCGCCTCTGGCTTATAATTCCCATGCTAACAGATTGTGCCGTTTCTACTGAGTGACCAGCCAAGAGCCCCGCACAGACTCAGTCTTCAATGACTATACACCTCTGGCCTTTCCAGCATTCATTAAACACTAAGCAAATCAGAATAGGTCAGCTCAGTGAACTTTCACACAAGGAATGTACCCATGCAGTCACACCCAGATCAGGGAATGGAACGTTGTCATTGCCCCAGAGACCCCCTTCCCAAAGGGCGCCACTAGCCTTACCTCTATGTCAGTGAAGTCATTCTCTTCTGTGTCTATTTCTTTCACTTAATATTATGTTTAAGTGATGAGAGATGAGTGAATCGTGGGTCCTGCCTCAAGCAGCTCAGAGTGTACTGGGGACTACCTGGGACTTAGTCCCTGGGACCTAGTTCAAACGCTTTCAGCCTCTGGCCTGAGGCTGTGGTCCATGGGATATCCTCCTTTGGGTTCATTGTTTGCTACCTCCTTTAATAGGCTCTGTGAGAACTGAGATCCTGGGATCCATGTGCTTGGACCAACCTCAGCATGTCTTACCTTTACTAAATACTCAAATCACCTCAGTAGATAATTTTATATACTAAGTCTTCAAAAATGTTATCCAGCTCTTGAAATTTACATTTGAGATATTTGCCAACTGCTTCCTCTTGCTGCCAATATTTTCCATTACATTCTCAGGAGATATTTTTGAATTTTGCAGTGTTTTCCTCCCACGGGGCTTAAGGGGACAAGCTAGGGGGGAGGGCAGGGAGTTCTTTTAAGTGAGTCTCAGCACTCTGATGAGGAAGGGACCTTCCACCTCCACTTACAGGCTCTGTGCCTGCCTGCTTGGGGAGGTTCAGGGACCCTGGTGAGAAAGTGGTGTCCTGGGGGAGTTTCCTCCCATCGGGACAGTCTTTTGAGAAGCAAAGGGGCTGCCAGATAACTGAGGAGGCCGAGACTGCCCCCCTCACCCCCACTCCGCTTTCCTGAGCACTTCTGTTCCTTCTCCCTCAGCGAGTGCCTGCCGAGGAGATCACCTATGAGACGCTGAAGAAGGCCATTGGTAAGTTGGAGGGGATGCACTGGCTGGGTCCTGGGGGAGGCGTGGGTGCATATAGCCTGATGCAAGTTCAGCACAGAGGTGAAGGGAGGCTGGCGGCTTCGTCTGAACTCCTAACAACCACCAAAGCTGCAGTTAGGAATTCTGCTTTCTGGATGGGAGATCAGTAGGGGGTGCACCTGGGTGGCTCAGTCGGTTGGGCATCTGACTTCGGCTCAGGTCATGATCTCACGGTTCATGGGTTTGAGCCCTGTGTTGGGCTCTGTACTTACAGCTAGCTCAGAGCCTGGAGACTGTCTTTGGAGTCTGTGACTCCCTCTCTCTATGACCCTCCCCTGCTCACGCTGTCTCTATCTCTCTCTCAATAATAAATAAAACATTAAAAAAAAAAATCAATGGGGCACCTGCATGGCTCAGTCAGTTAAGCGTCACGCTCTTGATTTCAACTCAGACCATGATCTCATGGTTTGTAAGACTGAGCCCTGCCATAGGGCTCTGTGCTGACAGCTCAGAGCCTGCTTGGGAACTCTCTCCCTCTTTCTCTGCCCCTCTCTTGCTTGCTCCTCGCTCTCAAAATAAATAAACTTTAAAAAAAAGTAATCAGTTGAGGGTCCCGGCCAGTTGTAAAAAGCAATTTTGTATAAATACTGTGACTATTTTTTGGTGGGTCGTGTTACAGAAGAACAAGCTGACCAATGAAGGATTTTAAAAACATCATTTAATATTTATTGACAATAGATCTTAAAATACAGCAGTAACTCATTTATCTGGCTTATTGGGCAATGAAGTTATTTCAAATAAGAGAATTTTTCCAAGAACTGATAATAAATTATGCTTTCAAATGCCAAACTGTTTTAATTTTTGTTGTCATTGAGGGTGTTCTTTCTGAATGTGCATAACGTGTGAACATACTTGACCATCTCTATTTTTGCTAACTCATTTTGGATACCAAAAGGAATATGTAGAAGCCTCAAACTAGACGACCTTGGACTGCTGGGCCATAAGGACCTAGCTTTTATTGTCTTTTGTGACTTGTCTGGCTTTTCCATTGTTGGTGTCCCTTTCAGAATAGAGCCAGAGTACTTCCTGTTCCAGGAACTTCCTTTGAGAGTCCTAGTGGTAATACCACTTGGGGCTTTAAAAGCCCAGCTTACGGGTCCACTTAACTAATTCTCAAACTCTTTCATAAGGAGAGCAACTGAGCTCTCGGGCTGAATCAGGAAAAGATTTAGCCCTGTGGAGCCAGGTAATAGCACCTCACCCTCCATGCCCTGCTCACCACCCTGCACCACAATCACAGACGGTGCTCCCCTGGAGGGGTCTGCCCATCTTCCCATCTCCTCCAGCCCTTCCCCCACATCAGAGGAGCAGGGCCTAAGGGCTGACTGGGCACTCTGTACCACAGTGGACAGCGTGGCAGTCGAGGAGCAGGAACGTGAACGGCGGCGACAGGTGGTGGAGAAGTTCCAGAAGGCACCTTTTGAGGAGATTGCAGCACACTGCGGGGCCCGGGTGAGTGAAGCATAACAGGGGTTAAGTATTTGGGGACCAAGCACAGATACTAGATTTGGGTCCAGGATAGGACTGAGTTTCTAGGAGACCTTGGCACTTTTGTTACCCAGAAATTAGAGATTAGATCCCCCAACAATGCTCTGTCACTGCATTGTTTCCCCCAAACCCAAAAGGCTTGGCTATTAGCCATTCACTCCTTTAGATCTCACAATTTCCAGATAGGGAGGAAGTCCTGACCTCATGAGCTCCCATATCAAACAGACAGACAGTAATACTTGTAATAGCAAGTAGGCAACTAGCACCTAGATACACGTCAGAGCTTCTGACATTTATTAGCTTATGACATCGTCACGACAACTCTGTGAGGTTGGTGCCTTTGTGCTCACCTCGTTACGGAGTGGTGGGGGAAGGAAAGATGGCCAACATTTGCAACACAGAGTTCTGCTTCCAACCAGGGGACCCCATCAGGGGAAGGCCAACAGCCTGGCCCTGGAAAAGAGATTTGAAAGAGAAGATTCCAGATAAGTGAAAAGAAGGACTCGTGTCTATTTCTGTACTTAAGGGAAGAGCACAGACATTTCTCGAAACAGATTATAGGTCAGGATCTGTTAGTCACGGCGGCCTTGTTAGTGACAATGAAACAGGATCATAAACATCCAAAATCCACCAATAACTTCTATTTTATTGTCATTTTCCCTCTCGGTAAATATACATGTTGTTTTCTATTACATATAGTGTATTGTATATTTCCGGTATATCCTAATACATGATAATAACATAATACACAGTACATGTAGATACATATGGATTTTCCTGGGCCTATGTTATTCTAACCTCATGGCCCATTCTCACTGTTTGTGCATGCGGGCACAGTTGGAGCCGGAAGGGACCGGAGGGCGCATCCTCTCTAACCCACCGGTTGTGCGCAGCCGCTCCTGGGGAGTTAAGGGAAAGTCTGAAACCAGCTCTGAGCCTCCTGACTCTGTGCCCACAAGGCCTTACTGCCCCGCTCGCAGGAACCGAGCCCCTTAAAGGACTGCCTGCCAAGTTCCTCCTGAGGGTCCTGGCCTCTGTGCTTTTGTGGGGTGGCCCTCCCTGATCTGAACCCGTGGCCAGGGGCCACACCCAAATGCTGTCAATGAGCTCACACTGCTTCCCTCCCTAAGCCTGGACTCTGGGCGGCTGGGCTCACGAGAGCCGGCGTAGGTGTGGGGGAGCCCCCAGCTCACTTCCGTCTGTCTGTGTCTAGGCATCGCTGCTGCAGAGCAAACTCAATCAGATCTTTGAAATCACCATCCGGTAAGTGGCGGCCCTGGGCAGGGACCCCCTCCTCCCGAGTCCTCCCTCTCACACGTGTCTCCAGGCCTCCCTGCCTGCAGCCTCTGTCTCCAGGGCTGGAGTCAGCCACCAACTCTCCCGGCCAAGGAAATCAAGACTGGAGGGAGAAAGAGACAGCTCAGTGAACCCCAAAAAGAGCCAGGGGTCCCAGGGCTTTAGGCTGGTGCTTTCTAAAGCAATAATACCACTGTAAAAAGCCTGCAGGGAAACTAGACTTCAAGCTAGATTCTAGAACCCGAAACCTAGGAACCCATGGAGTGACGGTCTCTGGTCCCTGTTCAAAGAAAAACCCAAACCAGCTCCTCTTTTTGACTGCATGGGTCGCGACACGAACCCCCGTCTTATGCCTCTCTCCTCCGTGTCCCTGCCTCAGCCCCCCGCCGAGCCCATCAGGCACCATCACCGCAGCCTACGGCCAGCCTCAGAACCACTCCATCCCAGTCTACGAGATGAAGTTTCCGGATCTGTGCGTATACTGAATTCCAAAAGACGGAGCTCCTCAGAGGGGTGGGGTCTGAGGGAGGGGCTCGCCCTCACAACCCACCCCGGGACCTGGGAATCAAACTGGGATCTCAGAGAAAAAGCACCTTGGTTGGCAAGCACCTCCCCAGCTAAACGAAATGTAGTGTTGGGCCCTCCCACTTCCTCCTTGTATTCCCTGAGGGAGATCAGCCCCCTGCCCCTCTGGGGCCAATCAGCCTCCCACCTGCCCTTTGTTTCCTCCTTAGTGTCAGCCAGGAGCCCGGAGGGTCTTCAGAGGGAGGCTGGAGTCGGGCTAGCACACAGGGCTTTCATGGGGCTGGGGCTGGGGGGCAGAGTCACCAGTCCCCAGGAGGGAACTAGACAGAGACACGGCCAGTCAGAGGAAGCAGGGCAAAGCTACTAGCTCCTCCTGGAAAGCAGTGGCCCACGAGGCTGCTCTCCCCTAGAATATTCCCTCCTCTCAGCCAGGAGGCCTCTAGCCTCTGGGTGTCTCTTCAACTCTCCTGCTCACCATGCCAGTTGTATCCCTGTGAATCTTTCTAGTATTAGTTCACCCTGAGCCCTCACACGAGGAGCTGCAGTAGGAACATCACGCGGGGCAGCGAAGGGCTAAAGTGAAGGGCGGGCACCGGCTTGCAGAGAGGGCTGGCTGTCCCCAGGCCGGGCCCACCCCCTGTAGAGGAGAGGGCAGAAGTCAGCAAGGCCACGTCCCTCTGTGGCATCTTCTCACCCCCTTCGTTCAGAGGGAGCTTGTTGGGCCCACCTGTGGTTCTCTCCCTTCCGGATGCTTCTCTGCATTGAGCCTTCTCTCTTTGATGCCTTTCTTCCTGAGGATCCTAGCATGTTTCTACAGCCTCTGGCTTGAGAGAAGGCAGAATGAGGTAATCTGGTTCTGCATGGCGCCAGACAAACCGCAAGGGCCCCCAGGCCTGCCCACATCACTTCCTTTGGGAGAAGCTCCCAGCCTGGTCTGCGGAAGGGGTGGGGGAGAGGGGTTATGAGGAGCAGCGCTTTGCACCTCAAGGATGTCAGAAGTCAACCTTGTGGATATTTCATGCAAGGAAAGAAGGATCCGGCACCTAACACTGGAATGATCTCTCCACTCTTTGGACAAAGTCAGGACATCACTGCCAGTTAGCGAACCTTCCGGCTTGGGGAGAGGCAGTGGAGACCCCTTTGGGGTCTGGGTTCCATTTTCCCCGAGTGCCATCTGTGTGCCGAGGAAGGGCTGCACGGCCTGTCTGCTCTCCCAGCCACCCCCACCCATCGTCCCGCCTGGGGCCTCCTCCAGTGGCAGAACCCCAAGGTCCAAAATAGCCCTTTTCTCCTCTTCCAGGCAAACCTCCCCTAACTTTTCTGAGCTGATGTAACTCCCAGTAAGGTGTGAATGGTCAGAAGATCTCTCCCTGGAGAATTTGTTTTTTAAAAAGAGGGAGAGTGAGTAGATTTCTTGGCTCGAAGGAAACCCTTTATAGGGTACAATGTTAGGCAGTGTGGGGAGGGTCAGAAGCCAGATGTTTCTGCTAAGGGGAGGGCAAGCTTCTTGGGACACACTCTGCTCACACCTGTGCGCACAGTCCTACACAGACACATAATGAAAGCCTGATTATTAGGACAAATTGGTATATTTTCCCAAACTGGGAAAACCTTAATGTATGCACTTTCCCATTACATGCGCAGTCAATGTTTTCAGTGGAGGGGGGTGGCTATCTGACTCTCGTTCCCGTAGTTTCTACCCTTGGTTGGTGCCTCTGTGCTGTGGGCCTGTGGCTTCCAGACAGCCTGCATGATTACAAGGCCCAAGGAGCCTGACTCCTGTCCCCCACCCGCGCCCCACCCCTGCAGCTGTTGGCTCAGTTCTGTGGCTCTTGGCTAACGCTCAACCCAAATTTGTAAGCATGAACTTAGATTTCTCTTTACCTTACTATCTTGTTCTTAGGAAACAACATTTAAAATAAAATTTGAAGGCAAATAACCTTTGGAAGAAACTTGAGAGAAAAATCTCAATCTTGAGCCACAAACATGTCTTCCCTTACCAGATCTTTCCATCTTTATCCTCTACTTGGCTTTGATGAGAAACCTGGTTTCTTTCTCCTGTCTACTTGACTTTAGGGTCTACCCCAGGACAACTGAGCCCCAAATACTGCCCTTTGGGGTCCTGGGGCATGGGCATCATGGCCCTGGAGCCTCTTTCTAGAGCCACCAAAACCAGAGCTCAGTTGGCCCACTCAGATGCCTCCCTCCTCCCCCAGGCTGGGAACAGAGTGAATAAAAAGGTACAGGGCTCCCATTTTTCCTACACTTGACCCTGTATCTGTCTGAAGCAGCTCTTTCTTTACATCACAGCTGCTTAGCAAAGATGTGCTTCTTTTGGAGAACTCGCCATTTCCTGAATGCTCTCTTCTTGGTTTCAGTTTATAAACTTACACTCAGTAGAATATTGGATTTCCTGCTGACATGAAGTAGAACCTAGATTCTAGCCAAATATGCCTCAGAGTCAGAAAGTGTAAGGTGACTGTTAACTCAAACAGACAACTACTTGGTCAACTCAGCAGTGTCCTTCACACACACACACACACACACACACAGCCCCTTCCCGCAAGCCCAAGGAGAGAGGCAAAAGGGGGAGGCTCCCTGACCCTTGGCTTAGAATCACTGCTTACTGCCTTCCAAGCCCTCTGGCGTCTGGCAGCCCTTCGTCACATGACCGACCCTTTTTTTTTTGCCAACTGTCTCTGTTTTGATTGTGAGCCAGCAAGCCCATCCAAACCAGCTGCTCCCCAGAGCCCCTGAGGATTCTTGCTTCACAGCCAAGGGGTAGGTTTGGTTAGCATTCTGTTAGCAGAACTTAAGGCATGAATGCATTTGAGATTTGGAAGTTCTATTAATGTGGTTGAGTCATGTAAGCGGGTAAGAAGCTGGTCGCAGAAAGTACCAATATGATGCCAGAGGCCCCTTCCTTCCCTTGCAGTGGAGGCCCCAGTGCCCTGCACCTGTTCCCATTTTCCTCTCTCTGAAAAGTAGAGATAAGTGGTTTCTTGACTCCTAGATGCCTCCTTACCAAAGAAGGAGCCCAAGCAGGTGAGAAGAACTGAAAAAGCCCTCACTCAGATGCTGTCCTCTGTCCAGCCTCCTAGACAAGTCTAAACGGATGAGCAGTGAAAAGGTGGGGCTGGGACCATCCACAGTGCTTGAGAAGTATAAGGATCATATACATTCTGCCCTTTGTCCTGGGTGTTCTGGGTCCCCTAGGACATGTTTCAGTTGGCCTGAGAATCACGGCAGTCTTGGGGTACCATTAAACAGCTCAAAGGCCAGACCTCTGGGCTTCTTTGGGGGCCCCTGGGTCATGATAGCTTCCGGCTGCTATTGTGCGGTCCCCAGGCCTTCTGACCTGGGCACAGAAAGTGTCGCTGGGAAGTGAGGCCATTTCTACCGATCCTTCTCTGTGACCATAAAATGGCAGCCAGCCCATGAGGGTCTGTGTGAAAGGACTAGACCTGTGTGTAAGGCTGAGTATGAAGTTTAAAGGCAGACAGGGAGGACAGCTCATCAGAGTAGGTTGCGCTGCTTCCCCTCACCCACAGACCCTGGCAGGCGGGTCTTGCCGAAACAAGGCATCTTCCTGGTGTCTGAGGAGATTTCGGGCCATGTGCTGCTGCTTCATCCCCTAGAAATCTGGTTAGAGTGACCCAAGGTCTGACGATTGTGGAAGGCTGGTCACACGGCCTGGCCAGCCGGGGAAGTGGGGAGGAGACAGGGACTGTGAGCTCTGTGGCCTGTTGGGGTCCGAAGGCAGTTTTCTGTGCTCTCCTTTAGCATCGGCGGGGTTGACCAGGTTTTTTCTCCTTTGGAGGACCTTGGGGCCTCGGACCGCCACCTTCCCCTTCTGAGCTCTTCCTCCATGAATGTCAATTCTGACCTGTGGAGTGCAGAGCGGTAAATCCACAAATGCTGCAGCATTACACATATTGTAACGTGTCTGTGTCCATGTAGACCTTCATGACCTGGCTGAGAGTGTTACGTGCCCACCTGCACACATGTGTGTGTAATGTAGTTCATAGTTGACCATATATGTACATAACAGCTGAATTATTTATATGGGAGTGCAGAATTAGTGCCTGTGGCAGTGTTCTGTATTTTAAACTCATTGAATCAAATTAGTTTTATTTTAAGGAAGGGGAAAGAAGATTGGGTTGGGGGGTTGTAGGAAGAAGGACTCTTAGCAAGATCGTTCTTTAGGATTATTAGTCATGGTTTCTCAATGAGTCTTCGGGATGCCCTTTTCAAATAAATGTTAATGTTGTCACCACATGGTTGTCTATTTGATTTCTTTAAAGTAAATGATTTTGGGGGGGGTTGCAAACTGAAAATACCAACATTAACTATTGACATTTAGCCACCTCCACCTACCATACTTTACTCACCTAAAAAGGAAGAGGAGTGGGGGAAAGCATGCTACCAGGATGTAAATATGAAGCTCAGAATTCCCAGCATGGGAGCATCCTCAGATGGGAAAGCCTGGGCCATTTCTTCACTGCAGTGACTAGACTCTAGTCCCATAGTATAACCCACAGTGGGGGAAACTTTATCTTAAGAATATGGCTTTCCAATTCCCTTTACACAAGATTTCCTGGGGTGCATACAGTTTTCCTTAATTATGAACTTTTAGAGCATCAAAATATGGGGGTATATGTGCAGGTGCCATACACAAATATTTCCCAGCTGGATTTAATGTATGCCGTCCACTGGTATGCCTAATGTAATTGACATGTATGTTTGCATCTCTGTGTGTATATAAGCATCTATGAGTTTCTTGTGAACTGTAAATGTGTGTGGCTGTAAATCCATGGCCTCAGCATGGGACAAACACCATGGGGACATATAAAAGAAACGCAACCCCTGGCTTCTGCCCTTTGGAGCTTAGAGTTTCCCTAAGGAGAACACAAGACATCCGTGCGGCTAGAAACTTGCCTTTCGAGCTGGTCTGTGTGCCCTCCGGTGCTGAGAATGAGGAGGCTCAGCTGGAAGAGATCACAACTTTCCCAGCAGGATTGGACTCAAGCCCAGGCTCATGTCTTAAAAAGAGTTTCAAAATGGTGGGGGAAGGTGGAGAGCTGAGGCAGAGGGTGAAGGAGGAAAGGAAAAGAGAAGATCAGTAGGTGGAAACATGGGAAATACAGTTTGGTAAGGAGAGGGAGGAAAATGGACAAGGGTCCTGCATGCCATGGCCCAGAATCTGACATTGATGCAACTGGGTCTTGAACCAGGGAATGTGAGGAAAATGAGATTTTATATACATTAATAGGAAGAACTTGTGTATGATAGGTTGGGGAGGAGAGAGACTGAAGTAAAGGACACCAGTTAGGAAGCTGTTGGATGATCAAGGCTGAGCACTGAGAATAATGAGAAAGGCTGTAGCTAGCAATATGGTGAGGAGTTTGGGAGTTGCTAGAGGAAAAAGAGATGTGAAGACTTGAGCCTGAGGGACTGGAAGAAGCATCTGTGTGTATTGTATTTATGTGTGTCTACATAGGTGAGAACAAGTGTTTGAGAATATTTGTGAGTAGCCTGGAAGTGCAGTCCAATCTAACCGTTACCAACCCTCAGCTGTCACATGTAGCTTCTCAGTGATAAAAAGATCACGTCCATATTCTCATTAAACCTATAATAGCCCCCACACTAGGAAGGGAGGTGTGGCTGATGAGAGAACTACATCTTGGGAGAATTTAGAGACTTGCCTGAGGTCACACAGATAGCTAGATCCAGGGAGGCCTTACTGTAGCTTCCCACCCACAGCCCACAGGCCCCAGTTGCAATGAGCTTCAACCAATGTTGGACTTGCTCTCAGAGGTGTTAAAAAGAGAACCACAGACCTAAAACGGCACCACTTAGGCCAAGTCACCAGGACTTAATACCTTACTTAATTGCAGTTTCAACCTCCCCTAGAAATGTAAGTCTAATTCCTTAATCAGGAATTTCCTGATAAGCACCAGTAAGATAATCTATCACACAAGTCCTTTGCATGGGCCCTTTTCATAGGCCCTGTGTAGGCGCGTGCACAGGCCCCCTCCCACCCCAAAGAGTAGGTGATCAGCATAAGACCTCCTGCTTTTCTAAGGAAAGACCTTGTCTGGAACAATCCTTTCTTTTGCTAGTAACTTTCTTGCCCAACCCTCCTTCCTATAATAACCTTCCATCTTGTGGTACCTGGGAGGTTCAGTCAGTCAAGCATCCAACTCCTGATTTCTGCTCAGATCATAATCTCCCTATTTGTGAGATCTAGTCCCTAGGCAAGCTCCGTGCAGGCAGCGGAACCTGATTGGGATTCTCTCTCTCTCCCTGTCTCTCTCTCCCCCTCCCTGGCTCATACTCTCAAAATTAATAAAAATAAAAGCAAAAAATTCAGAAACCTTCCATCCTATATAATTCCCCTAAGCTTTGCTCTACATACTAGACAGGATGCTACCAGACTCATGAATCACTTAATAAAAGCAATGAGGGGGCGCCTGGGTGGCTTAGTCGGTTAAGCGTCCGACTTTCACTTAGGTCATGATCTCGCGGTTCGTGGGTTCGAGCCCCGCGTCGGGCTCTGTGCTGACTGCCAGCTCAGAGCCTGGAGCCTGTTTCAGAGTCTGTGTCTCCCTCTCTCTCTGACCCTCCCCTGCTCACGTTGTCTCTCTCTCTCTCCTAGAAATAACATTAAAAAAAATAATAATAAAATCAATGAGACCTTCAGATTTACTGAGTGCTTGTTCTTTAATAGAGGGGAGCTGGGGAGACCCCGCACCTTTCCCTTTAAGACCAACCGCGGGGGGGTCGGGGGGGCAGTGAGCATTTTCTTTTCATTCCCACTATGACCTATAAAATGTACTACCACGTGGCCACACGGCAACCACTGTTTCTCCTATATATATATATATATATATATATATGTATTTTTTTAATGGATTATGTATTTTTATTTCATTCACCCAATGGACATTCAAAGTCAGAGTCAGATGTGAAACTTGAAAGGTTTTATTTCCTAACTACAGACAGCTTTCAGAGGCTGACTATCTAGGGCTCTCACTGCCTGAGCGAGTAGCACACCCAGGCTGGGAGGCGGCAGGAGGAGGCAGGGGCGGAGAAGGGGCCTTCGGGTCCACTTCTGGGAAGAGAAGCCTCTGGCCCGCTGCGCGTCACTGGCCCTTCTTGTGGGTGTTCTTGATGATGGCGTTTTTGAACAGCGTCACCAGAGGCGTCTGGCTCTTCTCCGAGGTCATGAAGCCGCCGTAGCGCTTGTCCTTGGGCGGGCTGCCCCAGCGAAAGTGCTCCATCTTATAGGGCCCCTCGTCCTTCTTCTCGGCCACCTCGGCCTCTGCCGCCAGGCCGTACTCCAGGCCGTACTCCAGGTCGGCCAAGGCCGCGGGACCTTCGGGGCCGAGCACCGGCTCCGGCCGCTCCCCGGCCAGCTCCCTCTTGAACTCGAGGGGGAAGGTCTCAGCCGACTGGTCCTCGGCGCCATTGGGGTATACTTTCACGGGGCGTCGCTTCTTGCCCACGGGCTTGCCCCAGCGGAAGTGCTCCATGGAGTAGGAGCGCTTGCCCTCGCGCAGGCCCAGCTCCTCGCCATCGCCGCGGGGCCCGGGGCCGCCCTCGGGCAGAGGGGCGCGGCCTTCGCCCGCCGCGACCTCTTCCTCACGCTTCTGGCCCGCGCTGCCATTGCGGCGGCCAAACCGGTCCCAGCGGAAGTGGCCCATGACGTACTTCCGGGGGTTCTCGGTCAGCGGCTGCTCGTCGCCTTTGCCAGGGAGCACGGGCGTCTCGGCCGAGAGGTCCGGCTTGCACGCCCGGATGCACGCCTGCGGGGAGGGCCGCGAGCGCGGGGGAGGGGAGGGTTAGGGCCAAGCTGTCCTGCAGCCCCGACCCCCCGCGCGGCGCCCGACGCCCTGGGCACGTGTGGGCCGGGAGCGGGATAAGGCTTGGGCGGCCGTGGCCTCCTGGCCAGGACCTGACCTCTCGGCGCCCATGGACAGCGGACTCGGCTGAGGCATCTCCTCTTTTGTCCCCTAGGCCCCTTGGTTCTTCTGCCTCACAGCCACAACCAATGCCCCATCCCTCTCTGCGGTTTACCTATCGCAGAGCTTTTGTGAATAGGGTCGGCTCCTTACTATTCTATGCGTGATATATAGGAATTGATCAATAAATGGTAAATGGGTGGTAGTTGTTGGCATTTAATGAATATTGAATAAATTGGTTCAGTTCGCATCTGGGAGGGGCATTGCGCTGAAAGTGGGGGGAGAATCTATTCAGGTGGGAGAAATCTGGCCTCCAGAGCCTGTGTTTTCAATAATGCCTCAACTTTAGCCCAGGAATCTGCAAGCCTAACTCATGCCCTACCCCAGCCATCTCCCTTGTACATGCCTCAAATATTTTCCCATGCCATCTGGCACTTTTTTTGTGGGTTTTTTTTCCCCCCCAAGTCTTTTGAACAGATCCTGCACTTTCCCCAATCAGTGAGCTTTGGGAGGGAGTGGGTCACTTCCCTGTCACCTCATTCTGACTGGAGGGAGGGGTAAACAGCCAGGATTGTTTCCATTGCTTGGGTCATGGAGCCTATGTCCCTGCTCTCTGTAAGCATCTCTGGAGGATGGTACGCATTTACTTGGGAAAATGACCTACAGGCTCCAGCCTTGAGTTTTCAGTTCCATGGGACTGCAAAGGAGGAAACAATGATCCTGTCCACTCTGTCGAGTTGGGAATTTCATACTCCAGAATTACAAATTTAGAATTATGACACTGCAGAATATTAACAGTGGAAAGTAAAAACTATCTCATATTCCTCACCCCCTGAACGTATAACAAAGCAGGAGGCTCAGGGACGTGAAAGGAGCTTGGTAAGTTTCCACAACTCCTCAGTGGCAGAACCAGGGCTAGAACCCATGGGCTGTGACCATGGTCAGTGCTCCTTCTCTGGTGGGTTCTCAACGGGAGAGGCTGTGCAGTGGGTGTCTCCCATCAAGAGTCTCTTGGGTCTCTCTCTGAACTAGGACTCACAGACTTCCCTGGGGTTGCTCTTTCTATTTTATATTGTACATGCAACCAGCCCTGCGTTTTTTAGTTCTCTCTCTTCACCTTTACTAGCTCTCCATTAACAAAACACACTGAATGTAGTGATATATAGTCCACTCTCCCCAGGCAGGTGCTGGCAGCAGGGTCGAACTCAGTCACTGACACTGGCAGTGTGTCTTTTAGTCCTTGACTTGGTATAATTTCTCATTTGTGCCTCCCAGTACACACACACACACACACACACACACACACACACACACACACACACTTCCAGCCTGGCATAAGAGGCCTTTACATGCTTCTGGAAAGGTTGTGGAAGATCAGTCCTCCAGAAGAATCATGAGACATCTAGCACAAGTCAGAGGACAATGGCACCTGGGTTTTCCTTCTCCCTCTGGAGATGATTTGCAGTACTACCAAGCTGCCTTTGTACTTAGTAGTAGATTAAAAGGGAATAAAAATGGAATGAAAATGGCATGTGACACAAGGTTATTTAAAAAGGAATAAAAAGTCTAAAAGATTAAAATATAGAATCGGTAGAGGGAACAATGATTATTACTGTTACTATCACTGTTATTATTTTAATGGTGATATCTCTAAATAGCTTAAATGGAATGGGGTCTTTATATAAGAAGACAGGGTAGTAAGATCAGTAGAAATTGTGGAGCAGACCCATCTTCCCAAATCTGCTTCTTCCCCTCCTTGGCTCAATTCTGACTTCAGTCCCCTGCCCTGCGCTGAGTTACCCATATCTCTGGGAATGAATTTCTCCTTCCCCTGCCCCCTTTCTTTTGTGCTTTCCCAGTCCCCACCCCAGTCCCATCTGATGCCCAAACCAAGATGGCGGCCATAGCCCACATACCAGCAGGTTACTTTCCGTGGTGAGGTCCTGACACTGGCTGCTCTCCAGGCACCAGCCACTCACTTCCATGGAGGCCTGAAGCAGCAAGGCCAGCAGTAGGGCCCCTGGGCGGCTGCAGCACGATCTCGGCATCTTCCAGGCAGGCTGAGGCTCTGCAGAGGCAAATAAGATTGGTGGGACCCCCTACAAGGAGCAGAACAATGTTGGCCACTGACCAGGAAGGACTGTGAGCCAATATTAACAACACATTCACTTGTGGAGCTCAAGGCTTTTTGAGGACAGGAGCAGTTCAAGGAGAAGTTTGGTATGAGTTGTGGTGGAGAGGAGGGGAGCAGGGCCTGGGTAATCTATGTGCAGTTTCCCCCTTTGTCTCCAATTAAAATCAGATCCCAAAGGAGGTTAGGGCTGGAAGCTATTTTAGAGATCATTTGGTCCGGCCCCTTATTTGAGAGATGAGGAAAGGGAGGACCAGAGAGAGATAATAATTTGGGTGTTCATGACAAGGCAAGGCTAAGTTCTCCTGTTTCCCTGAACTTTAATACTTCACCATCTTCATGAAACCCCAGTTCCAACATGCCAGATTCAAGGAGTAACTTGGGAAAGACAAAGGATTCTGAAATTCCTGCTCAAGATGGTCTATTCCCTTCCTCCTCTACCAGGATCCTATTATTCTTCAGATGTGGTTTCCTACAAATAATAGGTTTGCATAAAGGCAAATAAAACCTCTGGCTAATTTGGCCAAAACTTCAGCTTACCTAATCTGATGTTTTGTGCACAAATCACTGAGATGGTCACTATTTCTTAGATTCCTGCAGCTTTGAGGTTTATTATTAAAGCAGACTCCCATTCTTTTAAAACTGGCTCATTTTCTGAATATGCTACATATCAGAACTTGTCTTGTTCTCAGAGCCTCTCAGATGTAGTCTGAAATAGCTGACTTGAAGATGCTATAAATGTAGAAGGGAAGAAGATAGACACACAAAGCAGAAGGGAACTACCCACCCCCCATCGTGAGCACCCACCAAAGACACTTTCGGAGAAGTCAGAAAGTACTTGGGCAGATGCTGAAGTCAAGAGGTCAGGAGGCAGTAAAGAGAAGAGCAGTAATGCCGCCTTTTGCCCCCTGTGCCCAACACTTTCCCCAGCCCTTACATGTCCCCGTCCCCCCACCCCTGCACCCAAATCATCTTCTAGAGTTGACCCCAAGTTTTGTCACTAGCTCACCACCAACCCACAATCATTTTGGACTTCAGAAGATCTCTTCAAATAGCTGTAGAAAGAAACCTCATTAAATGAGAAAAGTAATTCACATTAAGGTGTGGATGACCAATTTTCTTATCTCTCCTAATGGACATTTGCATTTTAAAAATGTTTGCCTAAAAGAAACCTCTCATTTGTGGAGGGGTGGCCAAGGTTGTTGTTGTTGTTTTTTTTTAATAGAGAAAGTTTTGGAAATGAAAGTTCTCTTTGGCTCTCATTATCTACTTTAGAAAACCATTTCCTTTTCTTTGCCCTACCCCCATTCTTCTCCCCCAAAGCTGAGCCAGCTCCGGGCTCCCTTCCTGAGCGATTGCCAGGCACTACTGGAGTGTTTTCAGAGTAGCCATTAGATGGCGCTGGCAGCCAGTGAGCTGGTCCATCAGCACCTCAGGCCAAAGGGGCAACTGGGAGAGAACTGATCCGCCTTGGTGTCCAGTCTTGACCAGGAACAGCTTGCTCCTGTTGTAGCATTTTGATGCTGTAGTTCAAAAATGGAGCCCAAAGTGGGTGGGCAAGACCATTTATATTAAATCTCTGAGACCACACAACACATTGGGGTCAGAAGTATGTCACGATTTATAAGAGAAGCAGAAAAATGTTAATTACAGGGGCACCTGGGTGGTTCAGTCAGTTCAGCATCTGACTTCAACTCAGGTTATGATCTTACAGTTCATGGGTGCAAGCTCCACATTGGGATCTGTGCTGACAGCTCAGAGCCTGGATCCTGCTTCAGATTCTGTGTCTCCCTCTCTCTCTCTGCCCCTTTCTCTCTCTCTCTCTCTCAAAAATAAATATACATTAATTTTTTTTAAAAAAAATTGTAATTACATATCACTATGGGCAAGTGTAGAATAACACATTTGTGAAGAAAGAAGTAAAATCATACAGATCTTGCAGTCCCCTCAACTAGACTTCAATTCTCAAGGTTGGTCATTCAGGATGATTTTCATTTTCTAAAAACCTACCTCATGATTTCAGGCCTACCTGAAAAGCCCCAGAGAGCATTTCTCTCTCTCTTGGACCCACTGGCTCTCTGTGTTGTACAACATGGGAATATTCTCACTGCCCACCCTGTAAGAGTCCCATCCTACTGCTAAAAAGTTTGTTTCCTGAAAGCAATTTGTTTTCTTTCTACTTATGTGTATTTTCTGTTTTCTACAATGAACCAATATTACCTCGTGTTATTTTTTTTACAAGCAATAAAGCAATGGGGAGACGTCAAATACTGTGCTTTTTGTAGGTAAGGAGAGTGGTATATATAATACAATAGTTGAAAGCCTTGGAAAAATAAATAGAAATTTGTAATTTACTAATCTCGGCATTAACTTTTTAATTGAACTATACTTATTAGAATTTCATATGTGTAGATGAATGCTCTTTGAGCTAAACAAAGCATTGTGTTTGTCAGTCTAAAACTGCACACTGGTCATGCCCTTCTGTAAAGATTAGAAAAGCAGAGATGCAGAGTTTTCTCCTTTCACCATTATACACATGCATCAAGTCCCAAAACAAAAGTGTCAACGGAATAGTAAACCATTCAATAAGGTGTAATCTGGGCATATCTTCACAATGGACAAAATAAATGCATGTTTGTACTTTCCTTGGCTGCTTCCAGCAATTCTGTGAGAACCACCACCTCCCCATTTATACATGAAGAATTTGGGGGATTCGTATTTCCTGCAGATTCTCCCTCTTTCACGGGAAACCTCCTTTGCCTGAGCCTCCATCAGCTCAGAGAGCTGCTTCCACCCTTCAGTCTGGGGTCTTCGGGTTGGGAGATTCACTCTGAGGTCCTATTGAGGGCACACACAGGGTGGTTCAGAACCTCGGACAGTTCCCACACGGGACCCGTCTTTTTCACCCCAGCTGGGTCTCCTAGAGGAGACCCTGTCTTGATCGGAGCTTAGCCACATTGGATGCGCTAAGGTGAGCAGGGAAAGGAGGATCAGGGGTCTGAATCCAAAGAAGACCGGAATGCAGAGAGTTTATTGTAACTTTTAGCCATTACTCTCCTGCTCCCATGCCCAACGTTAATTTGCGCTGCAGTGTATGGTATCTTTTAAGAAGTGACATCTACCCAAGAAAATCCGGGAGGAAGAGGAGCCAAAAGACCGGGCTTTCCCGAGATCTCCCCCAGAAGGTTGTAGGAGACTCAGGGGTCCTAGCAGCCCGACTCCCCGGAGAAGGCGCGGCAGCAGGCTCCTGGGAGGCACTGCTTTCCTCGTCGCAGCCGTTCGCCCAGCAGCCGAAGGCTGGCCCCCTCTTTGGGCGGCTTCCCACGCCACACCTAGTACAGAAAGTTTTCAGGAAACTCAGGGCCGCAACGAACCTGGGGAGCCTCAAGTCAGCGATCGGAGCCGGGAGAGAGCATCCCGAGGCCCCGGGGCCGGGGGCTCCGGGGTAAGAGCTAGGCTCTGCGCCGCTGCGCCCTTACCTGTAGTGGAGAGGCTGCGCTCTGGGCGACTCCCGCTGCGCCGGGCGGGGATGCTCCTCGGCCTCGCTAGGTCCCTTTTCTTCCGTCCTTTCTCCTCGCTCGCCGCCGCCTGGCCTGGGTCGCTCTCCTCCGTCCTTATATACCTGCGGGGCTCGCCCGGGTGGGCAACCGACGTGAACTTCCTGGCAGCGTAACCAGCAACTCCCCCGACCATGAGAAGGGGGGCCATGGGGCGCTGGAGGGGGGATTCTAGGTAGGGGCTCGCGCAAGAGCAGATGTGCCCGGAAAGGGGGCTGGATCTCTGTCCCCGGAGGCTGGAATTAACACTGTTTCGCTGAAGGGCGCACCTGGCAGCCATCAGGAAAGAACTTAATTAAGGATGGTGTTAGGTCTCCAGGTAGGACGAGCAGGCAGCTTAGCACCCAGGTGTGGGGCAGGCCTGGAGCACCTGCTGAGGTCGTTGAGGAGACGGTGAAGTTACTTGTGAACGCGCTTGGACTAGCATCTGCCTCGTTCGCATTTGGAGGTAAATATCACCGCAAAGGGGAGCTACGTCTGTCATGCCTCAGATTTCCCCATCCTTTGGAAACTGCAGTGAAGATGTCATGGGGAATCACAATCCCTCTGTTCCAGGTTAGGGGTGCGGGTGGGAGGTGAGGGGAGTGGTGGAAAGGCGGAGGCTCGAGGGGGGAGTAGAGAAGGTCAGGAGTCACTCACCTGAGGCCCAGGAGCCACTCACCCCTTCTTGGGGGTGCAAAGTCAAGTTGCACTGCCCCTCCTGGGGCCTAGTCCAAAGCAGGCTCCCTCCTGTGCCCCAAACCCCCAAGGAAAAGGTGCTGTTAACCTTTGAGTATTAATGGGAAGCAGGAAGCGGCTGCTCTATAAAGAGCAGCTGAAGTACTTTCCCGGTGGCCTCTATCTTTTTTTTTTTTAATGTTTTATTTATTTCTAGGTGAGAGAGAGAGAGAGAGAGAGAGACAGCGTGAGCAGGGGAGGGTCAGAGAGAGAGGGAGTCACAGACTGAAACAGGCTCCAGGCTCTGAGCTGGCAGTCAGCACAGAGCCCGACGCGGGGCTCGAACCCACGAACCGTGAGATCGTGACCTGAGCGAAAGTCGGACGCTTAACCAACTAAGCCACCCAGGCGCCCCAACTGGTGGCCTCTATCTTAACCTGGAGTAAAGAAGTAGAAAAAACTAAGAATCATGGAGTGAGAGGAGTGTTGGAACTAAACAGAACTTCAAATCAAGGTGCTTGGTTTTTGTTTTTTTTTTCAATTCTTATATTTTTCAAGATGCTTGTTTTAATCTGCCAATCACAGGAGCTTTCTTTATTCCCAGTCAGATGTTCTTTCGGACTCCAACATTCCCTTGAGAAATTCTGATTGGTGACATTGGCTTTGTATTCCACAAACCTTCCCTTCTGGGGCACAGGAAAAATGTAAGCTCCTAAACTGTAAGCACTGTACTTTTCTCAGCTGGCCTCACTCACCCTTTTTCCAGGGTCGTCTCCCAACGGTCCTTTCTGCATCCTGGCCCTTCAATCATCCACAACATCCTCATTCCCATGAACACGACTTTCTCAAGCCCGCATGTCTTTGTCCATGCCACTCCCATAACCGGAACATCCTTCCCCTCTCCATCCACCCAGGAAAATTAGACTTTCCTGCATTAAGATTTAGCTTATCAATTATCATCTGTTCTCTGCAGCCTGACTTGGTTAATTGTGCTACCTGGGGGCATGAAACATGGCTTTCTCTGTTCTCCTAAGAATCCCATTCCCGTCCCATGTGTACACATAGCCCTCATTGCTGGAGCAAATTCCATGCTGTCTTCCCTCTTCCACCCACTCCTGCCGCGCTACCACGAGGCTTATCAGATTGTGATTTTACCTTATTTGTATTATTTTTATAATACAATAAAAGGCAAGCTGGTAGTAGCACAAAAGCCAGACCAAGAAAAGTTCAGAATGACCCAGCTTCTGTCCTCCTTTGTTAGCTGAGTTCTTAATTACATGTAGCAGAACTGAAAGACCACCGAATCGCATATAGAATCACTGGGCAGGTTGGGGAACCAGGATCCAAAAGAGGGCAAGAGACGAAAGCTGGCCAGAACCAAGACCCAAATCAGGCTGTTGATCAGATCCAATTAGAAAGAAAACCAGATCGCTACTGAAGTGAAAGTTGCTGTTCCCACTTTGGCAGATGCCACCGGGAAGGACTGACCGTTGCCCTTGCTGCGTTAGCACTTGCGTCTCTTTGAAAGCCTAGAACAGGTCATTTTGATTGATTGAGATGATAATGTGATTTTTCTCCTTTATTGAGATAATGTGGTGAATTACACTGTTGACTTTTAGTGTTACACCAACCACTTATTCCTGGGTTGAGCCTAATTTGATTATGCTGTGTTACCTTTACACAGCACTGGGTTCAATTTGCTAATATGTTCTTTCAGATGTTTTATCTGTGTTTATGAGATTGGCCTGTAATTTTCCTTTCTTGCAGAATTCTTGTCAGATTTTGGTATCAAAATTAAGCTGTCCTCATAAAGCAAGCTGGAACTCTCTACCCTCCACTCTTTTTTATAGTTTGGTACAAGTGGCATTCGATGGTGTTTATCTCTTCCCTAAATGTTTGAGATAACTCATCAGTAAAACCATGTTTGTTTGGGGCACCTGGGTGGCTTAGTCGGTTAAGCGTCCGACTTTCGCTTAGGTCATGATCTCGCTGTTCGTGGGTTCGAGCCCCGCGTCGGGCTCTGTGCTGACTGCCAGCTCAGAGCCTGGAGCCTGTTTCAGTCTGTGACTCCCTCTCTCTCTGACCCTCCCCTGCTCACGCTGTCTCTCTCTCTCTCTCTCCTAGAAATAAATAAAACATTAAAAAAAAACATGTTTGTTGAATGGCTTTGAATTACAGATTCAATTACTTGAATAACACTATTCTAATCATCGATTTCTTGTATCAGTTTTAGCAAGATGCCTACTTCTAGAAATTTATCCATTTCATCTAAATTTTTAAATGTATCGGCTTAAAATTTTTTCCTTATATTTTCTTTTTATCTTCCCAGCATCTATGGAATCTGTAATTATGGTCCCCTTTTAGCTCTAATGTTGGTAATTTATGTCATCTCTTTTTTGTCCTGACTAGTTTCTTAGGAGTTTATCAATTTTATTAGTGTTTTTCAGGAATTAATTTTAGTTTCATTTATTTTTGCTATGATTTGTTCACTTTTATCTATTTCTGAAATTTCTATTGTTATTATTTTTTGCTTTCTAGTTCCTAATTTGTTGTTCTTCTTATCCTCTTGAGTTGGACATTAAATGAATGCTTTTACTTAGGTAATTAATATTCAACCTTTAATCTTTTTGATGTATGTTTATGGCTATAAATTTCTTTTAAAGTGTGGCTTTAGTTTCATCCCCCAAGTTTTGCTATGTTGTATTTCTATTGTCATTTAGTTTAAAATATCTAATTATTTTCATTGAGATGCCTGAATTAACCTATGGGTTACTGAAAAGTGTTCTGCCTAACCTCCAAACATTGGGGATTTTCTAGTTATGTTCTGAAACTAATGTTTAGCCTAATTCACCTGTGGTCAAAGACCATGCTCTCTTTTATTTCAGTCCTTTGAAATAAGGTGGTTTGGAAGGAGCTGCTTAACAGATGAACATATCCCACTTTTATTAATGTTTCATATGCATTTCAAAAGAATATATATTTTATGGTTGCTTAAATATCCTATATACTTTCCTTTTTTATTTTTTAATTTTTTTTTAATATTTTTTATTTATTTCTAGGAGAGAGAGAGAGAGAGAGACAACATGAGCAGGGGAGGGTCAGAGAGAGAGGGAGATACAGACTCTGAAACAGGCTCCAGGCTCTGAGCTGGCAGTCAGCATAGAGCCCGATGCGGGGCTCGAACCCACGAACCGCGAGATCATGACCATAAGCGAAAGTCGGACGCTTAACCGACTAAGCCACCCAGGTGCCCCTTTATTTTTTAATTTTAAGTAATCTCTACACCCAACATAGGGCTTGAATTCATGACTGCAAGATCAAGAGTCACATGCTCTACCGACTGAGCCAGCCAGGTGCCCCTCTATATCCTTTCTAATTATTTGTCTTCTTATTTTATTAGTTACTGATAGAAATATGATTTTTAAATCTTCCCATTATTTTTGTGAATTTAGCTTCTCCGTTTAGTCCTGGCATAAAAACAACTTCCTAAAAATCAAATGGTGAATGTGGGGCAGTGGTAGAGGGTAATATAGGATCACAGATAAAGAGAGCAGAAAGGTACCGGAGCATGGTTACATGCGATGGGAATGGTCCAGTGGTGAGGGGGAAATTGAGAGGGGAAAACCAAATAATCCAAGTCTTCTACTAATCCAAGTATTAGTAAAAATGAGATCCAGAGGAAGAACCTGACCTTTGAACAGTGGACAGTCTTCCTCTTCCACAACAGTGGTGAAGGAGAAGGAGGCATAGACACAAGATGACTTGTAGGATAAGCCATATGGGAAGATGAGTGGACTTCTCTCTGAACCAAAGCCTTTACCTTTCAACCCAACATTTCCTGGGAATTATCCTGAGGAAATTACCTAACAGTTACACTAAATACTGCTCACGACTATTCATACAACATTGTTTATAGTAGCAATAAAATAAAATACACTGAACATCTATAATCGGGTATATTATAAAAATTATGGCAAAGCCATGTGATGAAATACTTTGAAGCTATTCAAAGCAATGTAGATGTTTATTTCTAGACATAAAAAGTGACTACCATGTGTTGTTAAGTGGAGGAAGTATAATAATATATAGATGCAAATAGAGAAAAAGATAGGAATTGAGATAAAGATTAAGATATATCGAAGTGTCGGTAGTGGTTGTTCTGGTTATCTAACGCTATACTACAAACCACTGTCAAAACTTAGTGGTTTAAAACAGCACTCATTTTGCTCATAAATCTGCAGTATGATCAGCAGCCGCCAGCATGTCCCTGCCCCACTTGGCATCAGCTTGGGTAGCTTGAAGCCTGGCATCTATAATTACTGAAGCCACTCCTTCACGTGACTGGTTCCTGGGCTGGAAAGACTCAAATATCTGGGGTCAAGAATAGTTGGGGCCCCTCAGACACTCCTTCCTGTCTCTGTGTCTTGCCATGGGGTCTCTCGCATGTGGCTGCTTTGGGGGCCTGGACTTACCCAAGGCTCACTCCTCCCGAACAGGCATCTGCAGGTGGTTTGCTCTGCTAGGTAGAGGCAGTGGGTGATCAGCAAGGGTTCCCCAGAGAAGCAAATGCTGATTTGGGCTGAGTCTTGATACCAAGATGAAGAAAGGGAAGGTGATCAGACAGAGGGAAAAGCATGTGCAAAGGGCTTAAGGCAGAAGAAATTTGGATATGTTTCTGGCATGCTGGGTGCATGTAGCAGAGGGAGAGAGAGAATACTGGCAACAGTCAGAAGCGTTGGGGAGGAAGTAGTGGACCATTTATGGACTGAGTCAGAAGAGCACTAGGACCAGATTTCTGTGGCAGTGAGGAGGGTAATCAGAGGGGACGGAGCCTGGAGACAGCAAGGGATGATCAGAAGTCCAGTGCTCTGCTCCCAGGCCTGGAGACCAGTCCAGGCAGAAGTGGGAGCAGCGAGGGGGCAGATGAGGCAAAGGCAGGTTCATGAAGTACAAAGAGAGGCATCAATGTGGGGGAGGGAGTCATGGACTCGTCCCTGTCTAAGGCTGCTGTGGCTTCATGGGCGGACACTGTGGTGCTGCGGTTTCGCAGCTCCGAAACCAGACTCCCTGATCCTAACCCCACTCAACCGCTGCTGAACTGTGTGACTCTGAGCAAATCCCCACCTTCTCTGTTCTTAGTTGTCCCATCTGTGACATGAGGGAATGGTTACACGAACCCAAGTGGCTGTCATGTGGACAAAATAAGGTAATAGGTGTAAAGATCTTAGAGCAGAGCCTGGCTGCTAACTAGCCCTTCGGAGTGCTAGCCCTTATCCTTAGTATCATAGAGTGCTGGCCCCAGGAGAACCCAGCCAGGAGTGGAAGGAAGAGTGAGAGGAGCGAGGGGACAAGCAAGAAGACAGGGAAAGAAGGCAGGAGCCGACAGGGGGTCTCTGGACTGGGTAGATGAGGGCTCCTTGAGAGACTTTGAGTGTGAGGACCCTGGGGCTGAGGTGACGCACCCACACCTGGTTGTGGGCACGGGGCCAGGGCTGCTCTCGTCATCCTAGCTTTTCACCTTTGAGGGTTTAATTGAAAAAGCAATGTCACCAGGGTGTGAGTGCGTTACAAAGACAGGTGCAGAGGTGACCTCCAGGGGAGAGCAACAAGGATGTGTGGCTGGGGGCCCGACACGGGAGGGGTGCATGAGGAGGGTGGCCTCGCCCTCAGCCTCCAGGCACTGGAGCCAGGCAATGGGGGACATTTCCCTAGGGGAAGAGGAGCCTCCCAGAGGGAAGCCAGGGCGCTGCCAGGCTCCAGGCGGACCCGCCTTATGCCACAGAGAGGAGGACCCCTTATACAGCAAGGTGGATGGGGTGACCGGGGTCGGGGGCTCTGGGTCTGCTTCCCTTCCCCACCCAGGAGTAGAGGAGGGAAGGGAGGGCAAAGAGTAGGGGGAGAGAGTGGGAGGGTCATTAAAGAGTCATGGTCAGTCCTTAGGCTCTGGCTGGATGCGGGGTTTGCGCGGGGAGAATTTGGGCAGGATTCAGGGTGGGGCCCGGGGTGGGCGGGCTGGGAGTGGGGACATGCTGACACGTGCTGACTCTGAAGCAGCTACTGTCCAGTCTGCTCTCTGCCCCAACCCCGCGGTGTCCACCCAGTGCTTACTCAGAGGCCGCCAGGTGCAGTGGGGAAGGAGCTGCTTCTATCACTCATTCACTCAACAAACGGCTATTGACCCTCACGTGGGCCTGGACAGACCTCCCCTGTGGTGAATTCAGCTCTAGGGAAACTGAAAATCATGTAGTCAATATTAACCTGAAAAATAGACACTGCCGGGGTGTCTGGGTGGCACAGTCGGTTGAGCGTCCAACTTCGGCTCAGGTCATGATCTCATGACTCAAGGGTTTGAGCCCTGCGTCAGGCTCTCAGCTGACAGATCAGAGAGTGGAGCCTGCTTTGGATTCTGTGTGTCCCTCGCTCTTTGCCCCTCCCCCTTTTGCACTCTATCTCTCTCTCTCAAAAATAAATATTTAAAAAAATAGACACTGCCTGGGGTGCCTGGGTGGCTCAGTTGGTTACATTTCCAACTTCAGCTCAGGTCATGATCTCATGGTTCATGAGTTCGAGTCCCACACCAGGCTCTGGGCTGACAGTGTGGAACCTCTCAGGACTCTCTTTCTCCCCCCCTCCCCCGCCCCTCCCCGACTTGCTCATGCTCTCTCTCTCAAAAATAAATAAATAAACTTAAAAAAAACAGACACTGCCAGTTATTTTACCAGCAAAATATGGGCTTATTCAGAGGAGAATTGCAATCCAGGACACACAAGCTACAGCAAAACTATAGGCAAGTCTGAGGAATATAGGAGAGGCATGCTTTTTAACGAGAAAGGGGGTAAGTTTATACTGGAGTAAACTGTGAGTTTGAAGCATGGCTTTTCACTGGTAGCACTGTTGCCCTGGGTGATAAGGAAAGCTTCCCTTCCTCCAGCTGGAGTAGTAGAGGAGTATCCATGTGCAAGGTCAAGTCTAGGTAAGGTCAAGTCCATCTCCTCCTGTCTCCAATTGACCACAGGTGCTAGGGTGTGAGAGCTCCCCCTGCAGAAAGCACCTGACTCCATTGTAGTGAGGTTTCCCATTACTAATTTTCACATCAATAAGTAGTTACAAACTGTGATAAGTACAACGTGAAACTGAGTGGGAGCGGGGAGGGAAAAGCTTCTTAGCAGAAGCAACAGAGTGTGCAAAGGCCCTGGGTCAGAGAAGATAAGAGAGTTCCAGGAGCTGCTGGAATGGGAGGAAGGGGAGGGGAGCCACCCTTGGAATGGAGGGACATGAGGGAACAGGTCTCGAGGGCTATGATGTTCATTAGATGATGACTTAGATTTTATGCCAAAAACAGAGGGAAACCAGTGCTGGATTTTAATCAAGGGAGTAACGGCATTCACTAGAGTTCCTGTAAGAGACGGCTCTGGCTGTTGTCTGCAGAATCAACCAGACGTCAAACAACCAACAGCTTCTTTTCAGGGTCTGATTCAACAGGATTTGGGGCAGATGTGGGAGTGAAGCAAAGGGAAAGTTTAAAGAAGTTTCCGGATTCTGGCTTAAGCAACTGGATAGTGAGTGGGTGAGAGCTTTCAGAGATATGGGGGAAGGCTAAGGGGCTTGGAGGAGGTTTGAAGGAGGAAACCATGAGCTCCTTGACCTTGG
This sequence comes from Proteles cristata cristata, assembly GCA_017311185.1. NCBI lineage: Eukaryota > Metazoa > Chordata > Mammalia > Carnivora > Hyaenidae > Proteles > Proteles cristata. The sequence continues at coordinate 54,932 of JAESUZ010000567.1, forward strand.
GCAAGTCACTTCTCTGAGTTCCCCTGGGGAGGCTCAAAGCCCCTCGCATAGTGCTGCAGAGGGATTCTTGCAGGACCGCCCAGCAGGTTTGAGAATGCTAACCACCCTTAGACTCTGGTCAATTGAAACACTAATTAAGAATTTCTCCAAGTGGAGCCTGGTGGGGCTTAGGGGGCAGAGCTAACCTCCGAAAAGGGACCCTGAAACCTGGAGCACAGCAGAGGAGAACGTCCCTGGTGCCCCATGGCCCAGGGGGTGGGGGAGGGTCCTGGTGCCCTCCTCCCTCCCAGCCCCGGCCCTTTTCACAGAGCTTCCCATTCAGCCCCGCAGCTGGGCCACTTTGCTGGCCTTCAGTATGACCCCAAGGGCAAAGAGGAATCAATTTGCGCAGAGAATTGGAATGAAAACGATTTCAATTGACCTTTGAATGGGGTTTTAATTTGCTTTATTACAGCCAAAGGGGCCTCATGAAGAGCCCCTTGAGACTGCTTTTATCCACTAATGCGTGCATTAGTGCAGCAGCCTGGGGCTGTCTGGGTGGGGGTGGGGGGTGGAGGGGTGGGCAGAGGGGGAAAGGCCTGAGCTGCCCAGGAGCCAGAGTGTGCCCCTCCCAGGGACTGGTGTGCAGCCCCTCAGGGCCCAAGGCAGGATCAAAAGTGGAGGAAGAAGCAGTGGAAGGTTCTAGACCCAGCTCAGCTATTGGTCGGCATGCCTCAAGACCTGGGCCAGCACCTCTGGGACAGTCTCCTCTGAACAGTGGCAGAGAGGGGACTTGTGGAGGAGAGGGCCCCTCAGTCCCATGCAGGCCCCATGTTCTGTGATTTTAAGCTCACATCTCCTGTCAAATGTTGTGGTAGAAATGACTAGTTTTATAGAATGTGGCCTCAAACGGGGACAGCAGAGCCTGCTGGGCTAAGGAACAAAGCCCTGCCCCTCCTCCTCATAGGCCGCTCTCCTGCCCTCCCTGTTTTTCTTGAAATTTCTGCTCTATGGCCAGTCGGATCTCAGTTCTCTTCTCCCCAAATTCCAGAGGAAGCCAAGGGGGGAGCTTGATGAATTTCCTTCTCTTCTCAGGGCAGAGCTCTGCAGGCAGCTCCCTGGGGGTGCAGGTGGCCTACAGAAGGCCAGCCCCAAAGCAAAGAGCCCCCTGGAATTGCTTTTCCACACAGGGCCAATGTCAGGGCACCCAGGTAGGACAGAGGCCTATGAATTCATACTTACAGCCCCACATTAGAAATGCCACCCACTCTGTACGCAGGCACGTGACCATGTGGAGCCATGTGTATGTTCTTTCAAAACCACTCCCTTCTCCTAATCCCTTTCTTCAAACCGAGGGCTTGTTCCTTTGCATCTCTGGACTTCCCAGGGGCGCCTGGGTGGCTCAGTCAGTCAAGCATCCGACTTAGACTCAGGTCATGGATGGTCTCCTGGTTTGTGGGTTTGAGTCCCAAATCAGGCTCTGTGGTCAGCACAGAACCTGCTTTGGATCCTCTGTCTCTGTCTCTCTGTCTCTCTCTCTGTCTCTCTCTCTCTCTGCCCCTCCCCCACATGTGTGCGCGCACACACACACTTGCACATGCAGGCACGCACACTCTCTCAGAAATGAAGGAACATTAAAAAAAAACAACAATAACAAAGTGGACTTCCTGGAGGTGGAGGTCTTAATGAAGATGTCACAGACATTAAGGGCACACCAAGCTCTCCTACTGATGTCCACGCAGCAGGCACCAGCAGCCACCATTCTGATGCAGTGACGGTCATAATGGTCCTTTTGTGGAGAAATGCCTTTGTTGGGCCTCTGACATGACAGCTGCTTTTCCAGAAGAATGCAGAGTTCTCTAACCAGGAGTTGAAGTCAGGAAAGTGACCAGGAAGGACACTGATAATGCACATCCATTAGCGCATCACAGGAGAGGCATTCAGAAGCCTGGAATTGTCCTCCTCCCTCCAGATCCAACAATGGCTGCTGTGGAGGGGCTTGAAGTGGCCTTTTTACAGGCACTTAGCTCGGCCCTCTCCCTGAGCCCCACCCGCTGGTGTTCATCTTCCATTTCATAACCTGCTCAAAGGAATGGAGGCCCAGAGAGCCCACGCCATGCCCTCAAGTCCCATTGCCCTGGAAGAGTGACGCCAGCCTTGGGCAGTGCTGGTGCACCATGACCTGATCTGCCATAGCTTGAAGAGGCCAGTGTTCTGCACATGCGCCTGAACCCGACTGTGCTCGTGTTGGGGGGTGAGGGGCGACTGATGTGAGCAGGGCAAGGACATCTGGAAGGTGGTTTGATTTTGGTTGTTAAAAAACTGCCTAAATCTTTATGTCCAGATGAAAGTGATGCCCTGGGGGCACCTGGGTAACTCAGTCGGTTAAGCTTTGGCTCAGGTCATGATCTCATGGCTCATGAGTTCAAGCCCTGCATTGGGCTCTCTGCTGTCAGCGCAGAGCCCAGTTCAGATCTTCTGTCTCCCTCTGCCCGTTCAGAGCCCGTGCACACACTCTCTCTCTCTCTTTCTCAAAAAATAAATAAAAACATTAAAAAACATTGTGCTAATTGAAAGGCAGACACGAAAGGCTACATACTGTGTGATTCCATTGACGTGCAATGGCAAGAACATGCGAATGCATTCAGACAGGAAGTAGGATAGCGGTTGTCTAGAAGGTGTTGGGTAAAATGGGGTTCTTTATAGAGTGACGAAAATCTTCTAAAATCGTGGTGATGATCGCACAGCTCTATGATTATAATAAAAGCCATTTTATTGTACACTTTAAATGACTGAATTGTGAATTATATCTCAATAATGCTGTTACTTAAAAGGGGGTAGTCTTTTGAGAGACAAAGACGCAGCTACAGAGAAAGGCATGTGTTGAATCTTTCGATGTAACAAAAGAGGAGGGGATTCTGCAGGTGTGAAGCTGTGTGAACCACCCTGACCTACCATCCCTTTGTGTAAGAACCACCCCCCACCCCAGCCGTCTGTCTTTCCTCCTGTGTCTTTGTTGTGTGTCTCCTCATTCAAAACACTTCACTTCTGACATTTCTGATCACCAGATGTGTGGGGTTTTCTCCCCACATCAAGGAATTCTCCACAACACCAAGTGGGTGTCCTACGATTTCACTCAATTCTCACACTATCTACCTGGAGATTGAGTCAGATCCCACAGGCTAAGCGCTCATTCCGGAAGCTTTCCCCTCACCCCACTTCAGATGCCAATCGCACATTGCAGGTACCCCGGTTACCCACGACTTCTGTCTGATTGACCCTTTCCTCGGGTTGGGTTAAGTTGTTAGTGTGGCACACAGAACTCAGGGGAACACGCTTATGGTTTATTCGAGGGTATGGTAGAGGAGACAGCTGAATAGAAGGCAATAAGTATAAAATAGAATAAGGTCTCTGACTGCCTGTGGGTATTAGGGAAAAATAACACAATACCGCTCAAAACTGAAAAATTAAGTAATAGATGTTTATTTCTGTTTACGGAAGTAAAATCCTGAGTAGCATATTAGTGGGTAAGAGAGGGAGAGAAGTAGTTCATGGTTAATGTCAATATGACTTCTCCTGGGAAACCAAGAGACTAATCGGATTCCCTAAATAGAGAGATAGTGAAGGTATTACATAATAAAAGTGTTCATCAGTGATAATCACTGAACAATAATATACACCTTGTTAAACACCACAGAATAAGAAAACATAGTCCATCTAGTGAAAACCTCTATTTGGTACATATAACATACCGTGTGAATTGAAGGAGCATGTGAAATATAAAGCAATATGACAAACCGGGACCCTATAAAGCATATTCATATATGTAAATGGACTTGAATCATCTATAAAGAAAAATTATTTTTAGATAGGTTAAAAAAATTGAGTTAAGTGCTATATAAAGAAACATACACATGGGGTACCTGGGTGGCTCAGTCAGTTAGGCATCTGACTCCTGATTTCAACTTAAAGTCACGATCTCAGGGTTCATGAGACTGAGTCCGGCATCAGACTCTGGGCTGACAACGCAGAACCTGCTTCAGATTCTCTCTCTTCTCTCTCTACCCTTCCCTAATTCCGGCGCTTACACTCCCTCTCTGAAAATAAATAAGTAAACATTTAAAAAGAAAGAAATATACATGAAACTACAAACAGTGGGGAGGGCATCATTTTGGAAGAAAATTTATAAAAAATTATGGTGTATTCATAGAAGAAAATATCACTTGAAAAAAAAACAAACTACCGATACAACGACATGGATAAATCTCAAACACTGAGTAAAAGAAGTTGGGAGCACTCATACTCTATGGTTCTGTTTGTATCAAGTTCCCCAGCAGGCAAAATTCATCTAGGGTGAAAGAGGTCCCTTGAGTGTTGACCCTGGCGATGGCGAGAAGGGCTGGCCAGGAAGAGACTTGAGGGAACTTTGAGTCAGGGAAATGTTCTATGCCTTGATGGGCTGTGGATTACACAGCTGTATGCACTTGTCAGAGGTGGACAAAAGGTATACTTACTGAGCGTACAGGTCACAGTAGGTAAATTATGCCCCAACTTGAAAGAGAAGGGAATTGTGGCCATGTTTTCCCTTGAAGGGTTACTGGATTCTTTTTTTTTTTTAACGTTTTATTTATTTCTGAGAGAGAGAGAGAGGCAGTGTGAGCAGGGGAGGGGCAGAGAGAGTGGGAGACAGAATCGGAAGCAGGCTCCAGGCTCTGAGATGGCTGTCAGCACAGAGCCAGACGCAGGGCTCGAACCTACGAACTGTGAGATCATGACCTGAGCTGAAGTCGGACACTTAACCGACTGAGCCACCCAGGCGCCCCAAAGGGTCTCTGGATTCTTTAGCAGCCCCGACTGAGCAGGGCAGTGTCGTTCACATGTCCAGCCGCCAGAGCAGCACAGACTATCCGCGGTGCTCTGGTCCCCAGGGCTGCAGGTGACCTGGCCTTGAGAACACTGGCCCCGAGGCGGTCATTGAGCGGAAACAAATGTTGCCTCTTCAGCCGAAGCCAGTGGGCAGAGGGAAGGTCTGCCAGGCTCTGACCTTCCCTAACAAAGCCGTGACCTCTTCTACCCTTTGAGCAGTTGCGGCCTGCATTCTGCAGCCTAAATAGAGAGAGGAAGGGGAGGGAGACTAGAATAAAAGGTGGTAGTCACGTCTCCATCTCTTCCCTCTGCTTTTAAAAAGCTTGAGCTACAGCAAGGGGAAGTGGTTGCTGGGGACTGGGCTGAAGAGGCAGATTTCCCAGATGCAGCTGCTGGGGAGACGAACCAGGGAGGGGAGAGGCTTTCAGAAGGGCACTGGCCCCGGCTGCATCAGCGCAGGCAGGGGAGTCATTGGCCTTTGTGCCCATGGCCTTCAGCCCATGGCACTCACGGTGAAGTGGCTGGAAGACAAAGGCCCCGGAGCCCCATGGCTCTCTGCCGGCGTATGCTTTAGACACTAATGATGGCCAACCCCCCGTAATAGGATGGGAAGGGCATGGGGGGGGGCGATGGAGGAAGGGAGGAGGGAGGCTGGGGTAGGGTGCCTCTCACAAGTTCTCGGGGGGCCTGGGCTCTCTCCTCCACAACCAGCCTCCTCTGCTGCCCATTCAGGGGCCTGCCTGGCCCTCTAGAATGACAGACTCAAACCCCAAGGCCCACATGTGGCTGTCAGGGTTGTGCCCTTCAGAGTCAAGGGAGGGACAGGGATGCACACTGCCCAGGAATGTGGAGATTGGCTGGGGTGTGCGAACCAGAAGTGTCAGCGGGGGCCAGGGGGGCTGGCGCCAGCGTGAGCACCCAGAAGCCTCTCCCTCAGATTGATGAAATTAAGTTCCTCTATGTTGTGGAAAACTGTGTAGGGATGTGAAAAGATGTCTATGCTATTATTACATGATAACTGGCAGGCTGTAAGTCAGTATCTGTGGTGTGACCTCCATTTTGCTATTTTCAAAGACTGTATACAAGGAACTTTAAAACTCTGAGGGAAGGGTACTGTGTGTTAGCAATGCATACCTGGGGAATACTGGGAATTTTTCTCTTCTTTTCGCTTGTCTCTATTTGCCAAGCTTTTTTTTTTTTTAATTTTTTTTATTTATTTATTTATTTCTGAGAGAGACAGACAGCATGAGCAGGGAGGGTCAGAGAGAGAGGAGATACAGAATCTGGTAGGCTCTGAGCTGGCTGTCAGCACTGAAGCCTGCGGGGCTCGAACCGAACCGTGAGATCATGACCTGAGCCGAAGTCGGACGCTTAACCGACTGAGCCACCCAGGCGCCCCTGCCAAGCTTTCTAAAATAAGCATATGGGGGCGCCTGGGTGGCTGGGTCGGTTGAACGTGCGACTTCGGCTTAGGTCATGATCTCACGGCTTGTGGGTTCAAGCCCCACATCAGGCTCTGTGCTCACAGCTAGCTCACAGCCTGGAGCCTGCTTCGGATTCTGTGTCTCCCTCTCTGTCTGACCCTCCCCTACTCACACTGTCTCTCTCTCTCTGAGAAATAAATACAACATTAAAAAAATAAATAAATAAAATAAAATAAGCATATAGTCCTTCAGTAAGACAAAATTATTATTAATAATAAATTTTAAGGGCTTCTGGCTAGCTCAGGAGAGCATCCAACTCTTTAAAAAAATTGTTTTAACACTTATTTATTTTTGAGAGACAAAGAGAGCATGCATGTGAGTAGGGGAGGAGCAGAGAGAGAGGGAGACACAGAAACCGAAGCAGGCTCCAAGCGCCGAGCTGTCAGCACAGAGCCCAACGCAATGCTCGAACCCATGAACCGCAAGATCATGACCTGAGCCAAAGTCAAGCACTAAACCAGCTGAGCCACCCAGGCGCCCCAACTCTTGATCTCAGTATCATGAATTTGAACCCCACACTGGGTGTAGAAATTACTTCTAAAAAATTAAAAAAAATTGTAATGACTAATAAGTCAATACAAGTCTCCCTCTCCCACATTCTTCCACAGTATCTAAAACCCCCACATCCCCAAGTAATCCCGTAGGTCAAGACTTTCCCTCTCTTTTTTTTTAAGTTTACTTATTTATTTTGAAAGAGACAGAAACAGTGTGCGTGGGGGAGGAGCAGAGAGAGAGGGAAACAGAGAATCCCAAGCAGGCTTCCCACTGTCTACACAGAGCCTGATGTGGGGCTTAGTCTGACGAAACTGCGAGACCATGACCTGAGCCAAAATCAAGAGTCAGACACTTAACCGGCTGAGCCACCAAGAGGTCTAAGACTTTGTCCCACGTCATCATACTTTTAGACTTTGACATGTAGCTTATCCACTAGAACCACTTTAATGAAAATGTGTCAGTTCCTGAGAGGGTGTGTGTCATGAACAGGAAATTAGCGTGACAGCAAGATGGAAGGGCTCAGCATCTCAGGCCTCTGGGAAATGATGGGTCTTTAGAAAGTCAATTCTAACTCTTTTTGCTAGGTTGACTGGCAAATATTGTATACTATTGTTATGTTAATTTGAATTTCCTTAGATAGATTAAGACTAAGACTCTTTCCATGTTTATTGGCCATTTGTGTGTCTTTTGTAAATTGCCTGTTCATATAGCTTCTCATTTTAAAATGAGGTTGTTAGTTCATAGCAGCACTCTCAACAATAGCTAAAACATGGAAAGAGCCTAAGTGTCCATCAACGGACGAATGGATCAGGAAGATGTGGTTTATCTATACCACGGAATACTACATGGCAATGAGAAACAATGAAATCTGGCCATGTGTAGCAATGTGGATGGACCTTGAGGGTGTTATGCTGAGCGAAATAAGTCAGGCAAAGAAGGACAAATATCATATGTTTGCACGTATAGGAGGATTAGGAGGAACTTGACGGAGGAACAAGGGGGAGAAGAAGGGGAGAAATAGTGGGGGAAAGGGAGAGAGGCAAACCATGAGAGACTCTTGAATGCTGACAAAAACTGAGGACTGATGGATGTAGGGGGGAGGAGGGATGGGCATGGAGGAGGCCACTTGTGGGGATGAGCACTGGGTGTTATATGGAAACCAATTTAACAATAAACTATTTGTAAAATAAATAAATAATTAAATAAAAATAAAAATAAAAGAGTCTTTCCCAGATGGTAGGCATTCATGACTGATTACTGAATAAATGAATGAATCCACAGAAAAAAATAAAATAAAATAAAATGAGGTTGTTAGTCTTTTTTCTCTTTGAATGAAGGGAGACTAGATCTATCAAATTTGAGATTTACCTAGATCTGATGATTTCACTAAATGTAAAATATAAGTTTGGGGATGATGGAATGGAGGTAGCAGGGTCAGAGAAAGTCAGTAGATGCTTTAAAACGGATAAATCAGAACCAGCGACAGTAGCATGTTACTTAGGGAAACGGAGTTAACTACCAGGACACACGGTGCAAAGTGGTTATTTCTGAGGAAGAGGAGTGGGGGTTGGGAAAGAGGTGAGGGTGGACCAGTTGCTTTTCATGCATTCACTTACTCACTCAACACATACTTGCTAAGCTGGCTTGGTGCAAGGCCTTGACCTAGGTACTAGGGATACAGAAATAAATAAACCAGCTAGAAGATGGAAGGGAAGACAATAAGTAAAATCTATACGGTGCTGCAGAATGGTAAGTACTATAGGGAGAAGAAAAAAAAAAAAACAGGAGAAAAGGACAGGAGGGGGAAGGGGTTACAGTTTCAGTTAGGTGGGCCAGAGATGGCATCACTGAGTGACACGTAAGTAGAGGAGTGAAGAGGGCAAAGGAGAGAGCCACGTGGACATCTGGGAGAAGAGCTACCAGCAGAGGGAACGGCAGGTACAAAGGCCCTGTGGTAGGAATGGTCCTGGTGGGTGTGAAGAACAGGAAGGAGACCTGCAAGGCTGGACTGGAGTGAGAAAGGAAGAGAGGTGGGAAACAAGGTTGGGGGGTTAACTGGCAGCTGGATCAGAGGTGGCCTTGTGGGCCATTTAAGAGTTGAATTTTCTTGGGGCCCCTGGGTGGCTCAGTCGGTTAAGCAGCTGACTCTTGATTTCAGCTCGTGTCATGATCTCACAGTTTGTGAGTTTGAGCCCTGTGTTGGGCTCCACACTGACAGCGAGGAGTCTGCTTGGGACTCTCTCTCTCTCCTTCTCCCTCCCTCTCTCTCTGACCCTTCCCCACTTGTGCATACAGACAGCCTCTCTGTCTCAAAATAAACAAATAAAACTTTAACAAAAGAGTTGAATTTTCTCACCAGGTGTATATTTATATATAGCTTTGATTTAATTTTTTAAATTTACTTTAAGGAAATCACTCTGCTAGAGGGTAGATTGGAGGGGGCAAGATTGGAGGTCCCAGCAGGAAGGTCATTCAAGTGGATGGATGGGGTGTTGGCAGTGGAGACAGACTGAAAGATTTGGGATCTATTTGGAGCACTAAGAGGGCTTGGTGATGAACTGGCTGAAGGGGTCAAAGACGTAGGCAGTTTGAAGAATGGTCCCCAAGTGTCTGGCTTGAACGGTTCGCTGTGTGCCTTGTACCAAGTATCACATACTGGCTCACTGAGTGTGAGAGTCCTCCAAGGCCCCTTGGGGGGCACCTCTAGAGCCCCGTGGCTGGAACTCATACATTCCTGATGGGAGTGCAAAATGGTGCAGCTGCTTTGGAAGACAGGCAGTTCCTCAAAAAGTGAAATGTTATTCCATTCCCGGGTGTTTCTCCAGGAGAACTGAAAATGTATTCCCACAAAAACGTGTACACAGAAATCCGTAGCAACACTCTTCATAATCGCCCCCCAAATGGAAATAACCCAAGTGTCCCTCCATTGATGAATGGATCACCAAATATGGTGATATAAAGTGACATTTCATTTGAACACAAAAAGGAATGAAGGGCTGACTCATCCTACAATATGGGTGAACCTCAAAACCATTATGCTCAGTGGAAGGAGTCAGACGCCAAAGCCTGTGTATTATGTGACTCCATTTATAGGAAATGTCAGAACAGGCAACTCCATAGAGACAGAAAGTAAAGTAGTGGTGGCCTGGGGGCTGAGGAGAGAGGGGAAAGGGTAGGGACTGCTTGTGGGTGTGGGGTTTCTTTTTGGGGTGATAAAAATGTTCCAGAATTATCCAGTGGTTATAGTTGCACAACCCTGTAAAGGTACTATAACCCACTGAAATATGCACTTAAAATGGTGGATTTTATAGCATGCGAATTATATCTCAAAAGAAAAGACAGCCGGCCGAACGGGACTGGGGCCATTGAAAGGTTAGGACTGAAGACCTAAAAGTGGGGGAGTCAGCATAGAGATGACATTATAACCAAGGGAACTGAGAGGTACACCAAGCTAGCACATAGAGGGGAGAAGTAGTGGAAGCCTAGTGCCCAGAGAAAGAGCCCTATTTAGAGCTTGGGTGTCAGAGAAGGGGCCCATTAGAGACTCAGAAGGGGAGGCCAGAGAAAGGGAAAATCAGGAGGCTGTGGAGTCACAGGCTGCAAGAGTCATTTTAGATGGTGCTGTTTCAAAACACGGTACTTGAGCCGTGATGCCGGGCATGGGTCTCCACCTGCTTCTCTAGGATAAATCTAAGAAGCAGAACTTCTGGGCCAAACAGCATGGGCCCGTGTAATTCCGAGAATTCTTCCTCTCATCAACACTGCGTGAAATATTAGTAATGGACAAAACCTATTTCTGTTCTGGATCGAGAGTGTGAGAATCAGGGAGCCTGCCAGGTAGAGAGAGGACCAGAGCCAGCTCAGGGTCCTGGGGGAACGAGGCAGTGATTGGGTTGGTGGCCATGACCTGGCCCAGCTGGCAGGTACCAGAGTAACCTGCAGACCTTGGGAAGCCTGGGGGCGAACAGAGCCCATCTGAGAGCCTAGGAGAAGGAACAAAGCAGAAAGAGGTACACAGTATAGGGCAAGAATCCCCATTCTGGGATCCCGGGTGGTCCCTAAGCTGCTGTGTGACTATGAATTGGCCACTTGACCACCCTGGGCTTCAGACAAGCGTCAAATCTGAGTTCTGGCCACAATCCTTTCCTCTTCAGAAATCTGTGTTTCCTTTTTTTTTTTTTTTATTTTTTTTACAAATAGTTTATTGTCAAATTAGTTTCCACATAACACCCAGTGCTCATCCCCACAAGTGCCCTCCTCCATGCCCACCCCTCCTCCCCCACATCCACCAGTCCTCAGTTTTTGTCAGCATTCAAGAGTCTCTCATGGTTTGCCTCTCCCTTTCCCCCACCATTTCCGCCCTTCTTCTCTCCCTTGGTCCTCTGTTAAGTTCCTCCTAATCCTCCTATACGTGCACACATATGATATTTGTCTTTCTCTGCCTGACTTATTTCGCTCAGCATAACACCCTCAAGGTCCACCCATGTTGCTACACATGGCCAGATTTCATTGTTTCTCATTGCCATGTAGTAGTCCATGGTATAGATAAACCACATCTTCTTGATCCATTCATCTGTTGATGGACACTTAGGCTCTTTCCATGTTTTAGCTATTGTGGAGAGTGCTGCTATGAACATTGGGGTACATGTGCTCCTATGCATCAACATTTCTGTATCCCTTGGGTAAATTCCTAGCAGTGCTATTGCTGGGTCATAGGGAGTTCTATTGTTAGTTTCCTGAGGAACCTCCACACTGTTTTCCAGAGGGGCTGTACCAGTTTACATTCCCACCAACAATGTAGGAGGGTGCCCGTTTCTCCACATCCTCGCCAGCATCTAGAGTTCTCTGATTGGCTCATTTTAGCCACTCTGACTGGCGTGAGGTGGTATCTCAGTGTGGTTTTGATTTGTATTTCCCTGAGGAGGAGCGATGCTGAGCATCGTTTCATGTGTCTGTTGGCCATCTGGATGTCCTCTTTGGAGAAGTGTCTGTTCATATCTTCTGCCCATTTCTTCACTGGGTTGTTTGTTTTTTGGGCATGTAGTTTGGTGAGTTCCTTATAGATTCTTGATATTAACCCTTTATCTGATATGTCATTTGCAACTATCTTTTCCCATTCCGTTGGTTGCCTATTAATTTTCTGGGTTGTTTCCTTGGCTGTGCAGAAGCTTTTAATCTTGATGAGGTCCCAACAGTTTATTTTTGCTCTTGATTCCCTTGCTTTTGGGGATGTGTCAAGTAAGAAGTTGCTGCGGTGGAGGTCAAGGAGGTTGTTTCCTGCTTTCTCCTCTAGGGTGTTGATAGTTTCCTGTCTCACGTTCAGGTCCTTTATCCATTTTGAGTTTATTTTTGTGCATGGTGTGAGAAAATGATCTAGTTTCATTCTTCTGCATGTTGCTGTCCAGTTCTCCCAACACCATCTGTTAAAAGGCTGTCTTTTTTCCATTGGATATTCTTTCCTGCTTTGTCAAAGATCAGTTGGCTGTATACTTTGGGTCCACTTCTGAGTTCTCAATTCTGTTCCATTGGTCTATGTGTCTGTTTTTGTGCCAATACCATACTGTCTTGATGATGACAGCTTTGTAGTAGAGGCTAAAGTCTGGGATGGTGATCCCTCCCGTTTTGGTTTTATTTTTCAGGATTACTTTGGCTATTCGGGGTCTTTTGTGGTTCCATACAAATTTTTGGATAGTTTCTTCTAGTTTTGAGAAGTATGCTGGTGCAATTTTGATTGGAATTGCATTGAATGTGTAGAGTGCTTTAGGTAGTAATGACATCTTAACTATATTTATTCTTCCTATCCATGAGCATGGAATGTTTTTCCATTTCTTTGTGTCTTCTTCAATTTCCTTCATAAGTTTTCTATAGTTTTCATCATACAGATCTCTTGTATCCTTGGTTAGGTTTATTCCAAGGTATTTTATGGCTTTTTGTGCAATTGTGAATGGGATCAGTTTCTTGATTTCTCTTTCTGTTGCTTCATTGTTGGTGTATAAAAATGCAACCGATTTCTGTACGTTGATTTTGTACCCTGTGTTTTCTTTTTGAGAATAAGGATGCATCTTCCTTTTAACCCCAACCACCAAAATGAGGGCAGTTTTTCCTTCTGAGGTTTTACTCTGGTGGTGGTTTTTCCATTCTCTGTAGGGGGTCAGATGTCACTGATTTTGAGCAAGCTCTATTCAGAGCAGCGCAGTTCAATTCAGCAAGCGTTTACTGCTTCACTGCACGTTCCAGATGCAAAGCCACGCCGCCATCTCACCGATGACCAGTCTCCCTGCTGCCACCTGGTGCCTCTATAATTCTCAATGCGGAACAAAAGGCCAAGTCTACAGCGGCCGGCCCACAGGATCTGGGGGAGCTTGCACCCCTACAGGACCCACACCTTACACACACACCTCCGGCTGCACAAACACAGTCCCACCTGAACACACTCCTGCCTCAGGGCCTTTGCTCTGCCTTCTCCCAGATGGCCACTAGCCTAGCAACCTTATTTTATTAAGTTCTCTGCTCAGAATCAACCTCATGGGGTATTTCCCTGATCTCCTTGTACAAAACAGCACCCCGACCTATTGCTGTCAATCCCCTTCTCTCGCTTCTTTTCCTTCAGAGAACTCATCACCACCTTTGAAGCGAACACTTGTCTGTTCCCACCCTCCGCCCCCCACCCCCCACCCCCACCGCCGGACTTGGGAGTTTCCTGAGCCCCGGGCCTATTGCTTCCCCAGTACCTGGAGCAGTGCCTGTGGAGACGAGGCACTTGGCGCAGATTTGGGAAGAATGAATGAGCCTGCCCACAAGCCCCAGCCACACAAGTCGGTGCCACGTGCTCTTTTGAATGGACACACAAATAAATAACACGGGTTTCTAAATTAAGCTCTTGACTCTTTTTTGCAAGGTTTTCTCTCCAGGCCTGGGTTTTCCTGTGTGAACCTAAAGGTTAGCAATCCTGGGACAAGCCCCGTGAAGGTAGAGCCCGAGTCCTATCATCAGAGAAGACACTCAGAGGGGCTCAGCACCCAATAAATGATTGGTTTGGAGAAGGTGCTGGGCCAGTGGAAGAGGTTGTGTTCTTCACACAAGAACAAAAACAAAAAGAGAGAGAGAAAGAGACATTTTTGCCCCCAGTCTGGGGAGCTGAGATCTAGGTGCAGGGGGGAAATAGGATTGATTCCCATCACCAGGAAGGCCCCCAGGCATGTCACAAAACCTGCACAGGGAAGTCTTTAGCAGAAGCTTGGCGTGGTGGTAATAATCCCCGACAGTAGGGCAGCCCTGCCCTCTAGTGGCCGTCTAGGGCAGTGCCACCCCAGAAAAACAGACAACAATTTAGGGACTCTTTCATCCTGTAAGTTGCCAGACTCTATTGTAGACAACTGAGAAGACAGAAAGTAAGGGAATAAAAAGTAATCACATCACCTTAACACCTTCAATGCTACTGGAGTTTCCAGTCCTGCCTGTTTTAGACCTAGTTCATTCCTTTGATCAAATATGTTCAGAGCACTTACGTCCCAGCTGTAATCACTCGATTTTTTAATCTTGATAGGCTCACTTCTGTGTTGCCACACACCTTTCATAAAAATTGTTGCTGTTGGCTAGATGACTGACTTCTTCTTCAAAGCAGTGTGAGGCAGATGAGAAGCTTCTAGTGTCTTCCTTCACAAGAGTGAGGTCCCGCTGGCTGCGTGGCCTCAAAATGCCACCCATGTGGGTTTTTACTGTCCCTGGGTCCTCAGTCCTGAATGGGTGCTCTATCTAGACCCGTGGTGAGGGCACACAGCTGCTCTCCAAATACCTGCCTTCACTCAATGACTACCACCTGTTGTCATTATTCTAGGGGCTGGGGAGGCCGCACTGGAAAAGGCAGGCAGACTCACTTGACTCTTGGAGAACAGTTTTGTGGGAAGGCAGTGGAGACACATCACAAGAATAATTCTAATTCCGTTGTCATACGTGAAAGTATAAAACAGGTGTCCCTACATAATCTGACTTAATCAGAGGGGTCCACTTCCCTGAGGAGGTCTTTCTGAAGATCAGAATTCACGGGTATACAGTAATTGGGCTGGGGCCAGGCAGAGGGAGGAAGTGGGGAGAGGGAGGGCCAGCCAGACCTCCCAGGAGTGTGTAAGCCGGTGAGCAAGTGAGGGGTTTATCCTGCGGGCGACAGGAAGTCACTGCGGGGTTTTGAGGGTTTTGAGCAAGGCTGGCCTTTTAGAAAGATCCCCTGTAACAAACATAACCAGTTAGAAAATACGACTGAAGAAAAGAACCTATTCATAAGAGTAACACAAAGAAGAAACTATTTAGAAAGTCATATATCAAGAAATACGTATTAAGAATCTAAAGGAAAGCTGCAAACTTTCCTGAGAGACAGAAAAGACTCGAATGAACGGAAAGACACATTTTTGTCTCGAATAAAAGACAGTATTGTGAAAATGTGATGTTTTCTTAAATATGCCTGTCTATTTTGCCACACGCATGTAATATAACCTTCTGGATCCCAGGGCCCCTCTTTTACACTTTTCCAGTTTCCAGTGCTTTGCCTTCATAATACGTATGACAGCGCGATTAGGTTATTTTTGTGGTATGTGTTTCACCTGCCTACCCACTACATTGGTAAAAAGAACCGTAAAATTCATCTGGAAAATACACAAGTGAAAATAGCCAGTAAATTCCTCAAAAAGAAAAAAAAAAAAAAGAAAAGAAAATCTTACCAGATAATAAAAATGTGTTATAAAGCTGGAGTAAATAAAGGAATTCGGCACACATACACAAATAGGCAGAAGGATCCACAGAACACAACACAACAGAAAGACCAGAAATGGAGCCCGACTCTATGTGGAAATTTAGAACATCATACAGGTGATACTATATCACTGGGGGAACGGATTAGTCAGTAAATAGCTCTGGGAAAATGGCTTGTTATTTAGAAAACAATTAAATGTGGATCCATACCTTTCCCTGCATCCAAATAAATTACAGCTGGATCCAAATTTTAAATGTAAAAAGCGAACCATGAAAGCATGAGACGAAAGCCTGCATAGATTTGTATTGAACCCAGGAGAAAGAACAAACGTGACAACACATAGCGGAAGAAAGAGATTTGTGTGGATGACAGACACATTAAAAGCTCAGCCTAACTCATACTTTCCAAAATATAAGTTAAAATAAGTTACTGTTTTGGGGGGGGGCACTTGGGTTAGTTAAGCATCCAACTTCAGCTCGGGTCAGGTCTGGTGGTACCCTAGTTCGAGCTCCGTGTCAGACTCTGTGCTGACACCTCAAAGCCTAGAGCCTGCTTCAGATTTGGTGTCTCCCTGCGTCTGCCCCTCCCCGCTCTCACTCTGTCTTTGTCTCTGTCTCTTTCTCGCTCTCTGTCAAAAATAAATAAACATTTGGGACGCCTGGTTGGCCCAGTCAGTTAAGCGTCCGACTTCAGCTCAGGTCATGATCTTGCGGTTCGTGGGTTCGAGCCCTGCGTCAGGCTCTGTGCTGACAGCTCGGAGCCTGGAGCCTGCTTCAGATTCTGTGTCTCCCTCTCTCTCTGACCCTCCCCGGCTCACTCTGTCCTCTCTCTCTCTCTCAGAAATAAATAAAACATTTAAAAAATAAAGAAAATAAATAAATATTTTAAAAATCTTTTTAAATAAGTTACCATTTTTAACCCATCAAGGTGGCAAAAATAGGAGGAAGCCGGCAAGGGAGAGGAGACGCATCAGACTGCACAAACAGAAACCAGCTCAGCCACTGTGTAAGGCTGCTGGGCAGGGGCGATCAACACTCTAATTGCACATCCCATTACGCCAGCAATTCCACTTTTAGGAATTGATTTCACCGCAATGTTATTTGTAAGAGCAAATCACTGGGAACAGGGCGGCAGTCCTTGGCTATGGTGATAGGAAAAGAGCTACAGTATGCACTTGCACTTGAGAAATGCAAGGTGCAAAAAAAAAAGCAAGGTGCAGAAGTCTAAATTGTGTTTTAAGGTCACATACACACACATGTCTAATTATGCATATAATTATGTATACGCATATAGATGAAAGCATTTACATGCTGTGGAAAAATTTGAAAGGATATAGAGGAAAGCGATTGCCTCTGGGAAGCAGGCCTGGAGTCTGGGGATGGGGGTGAAGGGGGTCTGTCTTTCACTTTTTACCACCTTGTATCCTTCTTCACGATCTGAATTGCCACCATGAGCATGTATTGCTTCTGTAGCAGCACCAACATTGTTGCTGCTGCTATTGCGTTAAGATCGGTCAGGCTGCCATGGAGTCAGTGGGCATGGGGGCTGCAGGCGGCTTGTGCAGAGGCATTTGGGCAGCCAGATAGGGCACCCCAGTGGCAGGGATGACGGTGGCCCTGAGAAATCGGCAGGCGGCAGGCTTACCTATGAGGGAACACTGAGAGGCCGGTGAGGGTGGAGTTGTTCTGACCTCCCACAGACACTCTCCGTCCCCTATGACAAATGTCATCCCCCCCTCCACTCAACTCTGTGACGACAGAGACCATGTCTGAAGGTCCAGAGCCTTCAGGACCCAGGAGGCCAGGGACGGCCAGCGCTGGCTCTGAGAGCCCAGAGCCTGAGTGGGAGACCCCTCCACCCCCAGGCTAAAGCAGGGAAAGGGTTTGAGCCCATTCTGCCCACCACCCCTTGACTCTCACACACACACTCTCATGAGCACAAGCCTCAGCACCAGGTAGGAACCTGTTTGGCACCTGCTGAATACGTATTTGAATGGGCACCACCTATTCCCAGTGCAGAAGGCTATGCCACGGAGCCCAGCACCTGCCTGCCCCACCATTCGCTGCCCCCATGCCTGAACCCCGCTTCCCCGCAGCACAGGTTCCCCTGGCTGGGTGGACTTGGTCCCGGAGAAGGCTGCTCAGACGCCCCACCTGCATCCCTGAGCCCTGGTCTCACGCTCCTGGCCCTGCCCAGGGCACCTGCTGCTTCCAGGAAGGGATCCTTCCCTGGTCTACACTGCTGCCCTTCTTTTTGGGCCTCCCTCTAACCTGAAGCACCTGCAGGCCCCAAGTCCCCTGAGCAGAGAGCCACAGAGTTGTCCCAGAACCCCCAGGAAAGTCGGGGTGACTTCTCAGAGGAGGCAACATCTGAGTTGGGCCTTGAAGCACGAAGAGGAATGAGCTCCCGCCAGATGAAAAGGAGAAGAGAGGATGTAGGTGTATATGGGACCCTGCGAGCTTCTGGAGGGTGCGCTGAGGGCTCGACGGGGCTGCCGGGGAGGCAGCCAGATTGTGACATGGTCGAGGGAGTTACATTTATAATGGCAATCTCGCACCTCGAGGGACCGCTGTGCCCCCGGGCGCTCCCTGCACGTGCTGCCTCTCACAGCGATGTGTGTGGTGTGTCTTCTGTCCCAGACCCGTACGTCCTCAGGAGAGGGCCTCAGGCTTCATCGCTGGGCCCCAAGGGCCTGCCCAGCCTAGGGCGTAGTGCTCAACAGATGTTTGTTGACCAGAAAAAAAAGGGGATATTTGTAATTGTGGTAATCACACAGTTGTAAACATAGATCAGAACTCTGTGGGTTGTATACAGATTGGTGGACACTACTGCTTGTGAATAGCAACCCAGCTTCGGGTGTGAAGTGCAGCGGACGGCATATCTGTGCTTTGCAGTTCACCAAACACTTTCACTTCACTCATCCTGTGTCACCCCAGCAATAGCCCCATTTCACAGATGGAGCAACTGAGGTGTCAGTGGCTTGCCCATATCCCCCAGTGGCCAACCTGGGCCCCACCCTCAGAGCTTGTTGCTCACAGGATATGAGTCTGACGGACATTTTCAGAGGATGTGGTCCAGTGGTGGTTATGGAAATTCAATGTACAGAGGTCACAGCTCCTTCTGTGGGTGCTGGTTGGTCCTCTTTTAAACTCTAGGGGGCGGGGGGCGGGGTGTGGGCGCCTGGGTGGCTCAGCCGGTTAAGCATCTGACTCTTGGTTTTGGGTCAGGTCACGATCTCACAGTTCGTCGGGCTCTGCGCTGACCATGCAGAGCCTGCTTAGAATTCTCTCTCTCCCTCTCTCTCTGCCCCTCCCTTGCTTGTTCTCTCTCTCTCTCTCACAAAATAAATAACTTTTTTATTTTTATTTTTATTTTATTTATTTATTTTTTAATGTTTTATTTATTTCTAGGAGAGAGAGAGAGACAGCGTGAGCAGGGGAGGGTCAGAGAGAGAGGGAGTCACAGACTGAAACAGGCTCCAGGCTCTGAGCCGGCAGTCAGCACAGAGCCCGACGCGGGGCTCGAACCCACGAACCGCGAGATCATGACCCAAGCAAAAGTCGGACGCTTAACCGACGAAGCCACCCAGGCGCCCCCCAGTATGTAACTTTCAAATCCAGGGAGGGGCGGACAGGAAAACTGACAGCTATGCGACCTGCTGTCCGGCTCTCAGGAAGCTCAGCCCCTGTAGGAGAGGTCGGGTAAATGGGTTCTGTGTATCGAGAGCCCCTGAGGTCAGCCACTCCTCCTCCCCTCCTCCAGATCACAGAAACTGCCTCGATTTCCCTGTGTTAGGTATTAGGATTCTCAGTCAGACTTCCTCCAAAGAGGGTGTTCTACTGAACACAGGGCTGCCAGATTTAAATAAAAATATAAGACAGGATACTTGGGACATATTTGTACAAAACAGGATGCATTAAACAAGATATACATATGTTAAAAAATTATCTATTGGGGCGCCTGAGTGGCCCAGTTGGTTGAGTGTCTGACTCCGGCTCAGATCATGATCTCAGTTTGTGGGTTTGGGTCCCACATCGGGCTCTGTGCTGACAGTTCAGAGCCTGGAGCCTGCTTCAAATTCTGTGTCTTCCTCTCTCTGTGTCCCTCTCACACTCTGTCTCTCTCTTTCAAAATAGATAAACATTAAAAACCTCTCTTTCAAAATAAATAAACATTTAAAAAATTATCTATTGCTTGTCTAAAATTCAAATTAAACCGGGCATCCTGCATTTTATCTGTCCATCTCAATGGCAAAAAAAAAAAAAAAATTAGGTTAATAAATGCAAAACTAAAATGATAAAGTGATAAATAAAATATAAAAAATAAAGTAAAATAAGATAAAATTTAAAGCTGATGTAAAATAAAATTTAGAGAACAAAAATAAAATAAACTAGGTATTATACAAAAATTAGAAAATAAAGATGAAAAAGAAGATGTAATATAAATTTGTTTGTTTGACAGGCAGGTGGAGGCCTGCGCGATCCCTGGTGCCTTAACAGTCCAGCTGGTTGATAGTGGCCCAATGTCACCCTTCCTGGCACTTCAAGTCCTCACCTGTGGCTCCACACAGCTGGCCCCCTCACTGTGCCTTGTAGGAAATAGGGGCCTCTCACCCAGAGCCCTCCCCACTAGGTGGCTGAAGGATACATTTAATCCACTGCTTTAAAAAAAATTTTTTTAACATTTGTCTATTTTTGGGAGAGAGAGAGACATAGCGTGAGTTAGGGAGGGGCAGAGAGAGAGGGGGACACAGAATCCAAAGCAGGTTTCAGGCTCCAAGCTGCCAGCATAGAGCCCAACACAGGGCTCGAACCCGCAAACCAGGAAATCATCACCTGAGCTGAAGTCATACACTCAACCGACTGAGCCACCCAGGCGCTCCTCTCGACAACTTTTTTTTTTAAATTTTTTTTTTAATGTTTTATTTATTTCTAGGAGAGCGAGAGACAGCACGAGCAGGGGAGGGTCAGAGAGAGAGGGAAACACAGAATCAGAAGCAGGCTCCAGGCTCTGAGCTGGCAGTCAGCACAGAGCCCGATGCGGGGCTCGAACCCACGAACCGCGAGATCATGACCTAAGTGAAAGTCGGACGCTTAACCGACTAAGCCACCCAGGCGCCCCTCCTCTCGACAACTTTTAAAATGAACCCAGTGTGTTCTAGAAATGGCTTTCTGCAGCTCCGGAAGGAGCCCCCAGAGAATGAGCAAATACTGCTCTGTTTTCAGAAAGGTTGCACCCCGCCCCCTCGCCTCGGCTGTTTTGTCTTGCTGGGGAGAAGGTCAGGTCGTGGGTGCCACCTGTGTCTGTAAGTTCCCAGGGCACTTGCCAAGGCCCCCATGGGAGGGTGGTGCCGGTGACAGCTCCCCTAGCTGAACTTTGCTGCCCTCACTCCGCGACCCCAATCATAGGTGACATTGTGCAGCCGGAAACAGGCTGGGGGTTCCTCGTCTTTTTTCCAACACATCTGAATGCTGAAAGGCACAGCAGAGGACTTTGGTTCGCTTGGGAAAAGGCCAATCTGCACCTTAGAAAGGAAGGGCAATAATAAAGTTCTCATAATATTAAATTAATCCGACCTAATACAGCGAAAAGCTCCAAAACCTTATGCCCAGTGGCCCCGCTCCTTGGTCGTTTATCCTATTGAAATAGTTCTGCGCATAATAATGTTCATTACGGCATTACTGACAGTGGTTAAAACCTGGAAACAGCTGAAAACCTAGGAAGGGAGAGGTATTCATTCAGTAAAGGATTGACCCCCACAAGATGCGGTGCTGGGCAGCCTTTCTGTGATTATTGCCGGGCTGTAGAAACATGGGGAAACATTCACATTGTGCCCATGAAAAGTGGCTGGCATGAAGTGGTACACACTCATGGATCGCCAAGCCTTCAGAATTCCTTTTTCTTTTTAATTGACATTACGCAGATGATTGTGAGTTCACATTTAGTTGTAAGAAATAATGCAGAGAGGGGCACCTGGGTGGCTCAGTCAGTTAAGCGTCCAGCATCGGCTCAGGTCATGATCTTGCAGTTGGTGAGTTCAAGCCCTGCATCAGGCTCTGTGCTGACAGCTTGGAGCCTGGAGCCTGCTTCGGATTCTGTATCTCCCTCTCCTTCTCTCTCTCTGCCCCTCCCCAGCTCGGGTTCTGTTTCTCTCTCACTTAAAAATGAATAAACATTTTAACATTTTTTTTTAAAAAGAAAAGAAAGAAAGAATACAGAGAGATACAGTTTTACACAGTTTCCCTCATGGTAACATCTTGCAAAATAGCATATTGACCGTGATAGAGAATCCACGGACCTTATTCAGATTTCTCCAGTTTTACTAACAGTCATGTGCGTGTGCATGCGTGTGTTTAGTTCTATACAGTTTTATCACACAGGGACGGTTTATTTTATTTTTTATTTTATTATTTTTTTATGTTTATTTATTTTTGAGAGAAAGAGACAGAGCACAGGGTGGGGGCGGGAGGGACGGTGGGGGTGATGGAGACAATAGGAACCAGGCTCCAGGCTCCCAGCTGTCAGCACAGAGCCTGACACGGGGCTCGAACTCACAAACCTCGAGATAATGACCTGAGTGGAAGTCAGATGCTTGCTTAACCGACAGAGCCACCCAGGTACCCCAGCGATGTTTTTTGGGTTTTTTTTTTAAAGAACACTTGAATATGTAACGATGTGTTAAGGTGGTGGGACTTTGAGAGATTTTCTTTCATGTTTCTCTTTACTGTGGCCGAGTTACGCGATCCGTGAACGGAGAAGGAGACATTGGACAGAACAAGGCGGTGAAGAAAAGAGGGAGGCCTGGCCAGGGAGGAAGGAGGCTGAGCCCTACGAGGTCATCGTCCAGGCCCTGAGCACAGTCAATTCACCATCCTGGCCGGACGAGCCTGGGAGGTGGGGGGTGTCTCCCACGGCCTCCTTACCACTCACAGCCCGCTGCTACCAAAAAGGGAAATCTCCCCACCAAGCAGGAGATGTGACGGGAGGCTTCCCAAACGTTTCCAGCCATAGAGGCCGGGATTCTGGAATGGGACTGTCGGGCTCAAAAATGACTCCCACAGCGCAGCCGGATGCAAACAGGATCTGATAGCAGAGGAGCCTATAAAGCAATGCCCACGGGGCCTCCTTTGGCTGCTCCTGAGAAAGTGGTCAGACTGGGGCTTTCCTTCCAGCGGGACCCCCCAGGGCCAGGGGCAGGGGCAGGGAGGGGCCTCCCCAGACTTCACAGAGCCTCCTTCCCAGGGGCCTCCTTCCAGACCTGCCCTGGGCTGCCCCGCAAAAGGGCTCTAGTTCCCACACTGCCCTCTCCACAGGGGAGAGAGACGGCGGGCCGGGCCCGTTTCTCAAACGAGCTTTCACTTGAGATGCTTTGTATTCTTTTTTTAAATGTTTATTTGTTTTTGAGAGGGGGTGAGGGGAGAGGGTCAGGGAAAGAGGGAAACAGAGGATCTACGCTGCAAAGGCTCCAGCAGCACGTAAGACTCGAACTCACGAACTGCAAGATCCTGAGCTGAGCTAAAGTCAGACGTTTAACCCACTGAGCCACTCATGTGCCCCCAGACGCTTTGTATTTTAACTCTGGCTCATCAAATACCTTGTTTGTGAGAGCTCGGAGATCACCGTTGCCCAGAAGCAACCTTGACTTGGTGCTTAGACAGCTTGCTGTCTGTTTAGCCCAGGACGTCCCTTGCCTTCTCCTGTGAACCCTACCTGCTCCCAGAAGGCAAATATTTCCTGTAAAGGGCCAGACAGTAAGTAATTTATACTTTGTGTAGCATCTCTGTCACAGCTAGCATGGTGGTGATCCCGTTACATTTTATTTCTCGGGGTACCCGGGTGGCTCCGTTGGTTAGGCGTCTGACTTGATCTCACCGTTCGTGAGTTCAAGCCCTACATCGGGCTCTCTGGTGTCAGCACAGACCCCGCTTCGGATCTTCTGTCCCCCTCTCTCTGCCTCTCCCCCACATGCACACACTCTCTCTCTCAAAAAGAAATTAACATTTTGGGGTGCCTGGGTGGCTCAGTCGCTTAAGCGCCCAACTTCGGCTCAGGTCATGATCTCATGGTTCATGGGTTCAAGCCCCATGTCGGGCTCTGTGCTAGCTCTCAGCTAGCTCAGAGACTGGAGCCTGTTTCATTTCTGTGACTGCCTCTCTCACTGATCCTCCCCTGATCACACTCTCTCTCTCAGAAATAAATAAAACATCTAAAAAATTCTTAAAATAAGAAACAAACACTTAATAAATAAATAGATAAATTTCATTTGTCAGTATTTGTTGTGGATTAAATTTCGCCCTGCAAGAATATTGTTGGACATGCTAACCCCCTGTACCTGTGAGTGTGAACTGATTTGGAAATGAGGTCTTTGCAGGTGATCAAGTCAAGATGAGGTCCTCAGGGTGTACCCTAATCCACAATGACTGGTGTCCTTCTGAGAAGTGGGACACGTGGACACAGACAGAGAGAGAGAGAATGCCATATGAAGACACAGACCCGGAGGGAAGATGGCCGGGTGGGGATGAAGGCAGACACGGAGTTATGAGGCCACAAGCCAAGGAGATCCTGGGGACACCAGAAGCAGGAAGAAGCAAGGAAGGATCCTCTCTTGAGGAATCAGAGGGAGTACACTCCTGCCAGGGCCTTGGCCTTGACCTTCCAAGCCTCCAGAACTGTGAGACAAGAATTGCTGCGGTTTTAAGCCGCCCAGTTTGTGGCTCTCTCTTACAGCAGCGCCAGGAAACTTACACTGACTTGGAATTTTATATTGTGTTCACCTGAGCCACATACTTCTCCGTATCATTTGTCAAGAACACCAAGCAGCTTCAGGATTCAGCACAGACGGGTGGGTGGCTGAGAGGCCCGGACGGCTGTGCGGCCTCTTCTCCAGTGAGCACGCCTCCCAGCACCAGCTCCCCGCAGAGAGCTGGCCGCACCCTGAGCTGCAGAAAGATGGGCTTCAGCCCTTCACACACCACTGCCCTGGAAGAGCTCACGGCCGGGGGTGACCTCCCCATCCAAGCTGGGCAGCCAGAACCTATCGGAGAGAGACTGACTCAGCCAGGGTTGGGTCATCTCGCTCATCACAGGGACAGTCACTGCGTCCAAGGAAGCTGGGTACTCTGAGTGGCCAAGACACTCACCTGCCTTCTAGGACTGGCGTGCCTTACTTCTGCCCAGGGAAAGCATCTGGGGTGACTTCTGGGAAGCAAGGATCCCCCAGAAGAGAGGGAGGGAGGTGGGGCTGGGATTCCAGCCATTTCAGTGAAAGTTGCAACGGGCCAAAGACTAAAACCATAATATAGATCTCACGTATTGGGTGCTTGTGTACATGCTCTATCGAACACCCGCTGTACGTGTCTCAGTCATCACAACCCCGGAGTGGTGACTATCCATTGTTCCCATTTTACCAATGAGGGAACTGAGTGTTTGAGGGTGTTGAGCTGATTATCACACAGCTAGTAAAGAGCAAGTATTCAATCTGCGGTCTGTCTGCTTTTCTCGCTTTGCCACACTGCATTGTTACCCTGATTAAGACCCATATTTCTAGATTTGATTCTTCTGGCTACTGTAGCCTTGAAGCGTGAGTCAAGCAGTTGCAGAAGAGGCGTGTCAGTTCTGTATTCTAACTGTTCCAAGAGCTAAGCAGTCTCACTGTGGGCTGAGGATAACCAGCCACTAGTAATTTCTACTGCCCTCTGTTAGTTTCCTGTCATCTTGAATAGACTGTGCTCTTCCATACGGACCCTCTGCCTACTTCATTGTTAACTTTATCCTGAAAACCATGTGCAACGACATCTGATTGCTATTGGTTTTGGGTGACCAGCCCCTTTCAACCCCATTTCCTTCTGGAAGGAGATTCTATTCCAACCCCTTCAGCCATATTACTCTGGCTTGGCCACTCAGAGTACCCAGCTTCTTCGGACCAGGTGACTCTCCCTGTGATGAGCGAGATGGAAAGCAATCGGGAGACTTCCACTGGGGCTGTGAGCTAGGAGCATGTAAATTTGGGGCTGTCAGCGACCATCTTTACCCTTTCTGGAATCAGTCTGTTTACAGAAAGCCAGGCAGAGCCAAACAAAAGATACAAGTGGAAAGAGTGCGAGAGACAAGAGACTGAGAAGGAGAGAGACAGCAAAAGAGAGAGGCGAAAATAGAGAGAGACCGGAGACATCAAGTCCTGATGCCTGTTCACCTCTGTGACCAATCCCATATCCTTCCTAACTCTGAGCGGGCCTGTTTCCTTTTTGTTAAGCGTGTGGTTCTGTAATAACATCACCGTGAAAACTCACTCCAAGGAACTCAAGGGACGGAAGATGAGCTGACCAGAAAGTTTCTCTCGGGGGGAGAAGACAGTGGGCCCTGTACTCCTGTGGGAAGTGAAGTCAGGCCCAGTAAGGTCACCCCAGTATCTGGCCTGTCCACTCCGCCCTTTGGACGTAGATAGTATGGTCTACACAGGGGGACTCTGAGGCTCAGAGCATCTATCAGAGCTTCCCACTATGGGCTGCAACCACACAGAAATCCCAGCGACAGTTTCTTGGGCCCCATGTGTCTCTGGGAAACCCCACATCCACCCAAGCATCATCCCTCAACCCTCTGCACCTATTCTCTGCCAAGCCCCCTTCTATCAGCCAGAGAGGACTCTGTGTTTCCTCTGACACCTCTAGAGAACTAGCCCACGCCACTGCCAACCCTCCCCACCCCCACCCCAGGTGGGCTTGCCTTCCTCCCTACCATCCCCAAGAGTCTAGATATTCTCAGTTCTAAGTCACTCAGTGAGCGTTGCCTCCTGCCTCGGGCTTGTCCACGGGCCTCGTACCTCCTCTGCCCAGGGTTCTCAGGGCCTGGGAGAGGCCTTGCTGAGTGGAGGGCAGGCTGCCTCCGCACCCCAAGTGACTGTGGTTTGGACAGCACATGGTGTGGCTGGGGGTCCACTGCACACTGTCCAGTTCCATAATGAAGGCTGGGTAAGTCCTCCTGAAGGGGGAGAGAGCCAGCTGGTGGCCACGTCTCCGGAAAAGCCTCCGCTGACAAATAACATGCACATCATGGTCCATATTTATTTAAAAAACAAACAAATATACACACACACATGTACATACATTTAGAGTTTGCGAGTTTTTAGAGTTGTGTACATATGTTTATATACAGAAAAGCACACATTTACATATGTATATATAATAGAATATATATTACATAGAAGTAAAAATCTAGAAGTAAATATACTAAAATGCCAACGATGGTGGGAATCTTAAAAATAAATGTTGTAAAAATAAAAACTTTATTGAGGTATAATTTACATACAATAAACTGTACCTATTTTAAGAGTACAGTTAAGTTGGTTTTGACAAAAATATACACCCATGTAACTGCTGTGTGACGTTTTTATTTTTTCTTTTGTGCCTTTCTTTTATTTCTAATTGTTTTTTAATTCAGTGGGGCAAGTGCGACTTGAGGAATTGGATGACACGTGTACCGAGGGGTAGGGGGAACCGGTCTCTGACCTCGCACTCTGGAGGAGGCTGGCCCCTTAGAGCAGGTTGACGAGGGGCTTCAATTACCCTCACCTCATGTGGCTTCCCACAGTCACGCTCCGAGGACCTTGCTAAAGCAGAAAGTTAACTCATTTTGCAAGTGAATGAACTGTAGCTCGGAGAGGTCAAGTATCTGCCCACTAAGTGTACAGTCAAAACCAACAGGGAACAGTCTTGGACCCCAAGTCCATTGCCTTTTCCAAATGCCATAGTCAACAAAAGACCGCACCACCAGGTGGGGGGAGCCCAACTAAACTTTCTCGAGGCCTCTGGGGGTCCCTGGCTCCTCAGAGCAGTAGGGAATGAGGCCAGGAGCTGTTCAGGCATAGCCGCCCCCTCCCTCTGGCCACAGGAGGTGAATGATGAATCCGGCCCAGACCTCCTGGTCTGGATCCTGCTCCGTCCAGGATCCTATAGACACTTCACCCAAACTCAAAAGGAGTGAGCATGTGCCAGCAGGACCCACTCCCGGCCCCTGTCCCAAACTCCCCTCCACAGCAAGCCAGGACAGAGAGCGTGGCACCCCACAACCACCACAACACACACACTTCTGCTCCACTTCCCAGAAGGAATCCCATCACAGCTGAGGCCCCTGGGTCTGCAAACCCAGGAGTCCTCAGGGCCCTTCCTCTGACTCAGTTAGCCAAGAAGCCCAGGTGCAGAGGACCAGCATGGAGGAAGGTGTACACGGTAAACAGGGGGACTTCACAGCCTCAGTCTACCCAGGGAGGAGGCTGCGGGCCCGGTGACCTTGTACACATCCCAAACTTGTGTCCATTCCTGGACCTACCACACACTCACACACACACACACACACACACACACACACTGGTATACACAGCATTTATTGTGCTTCCGTATAGTCCAGCCCAGCCCTCGGTGCTGACCATTTACACAACAATATCCCTGTAATTCCCACAATAATCTCATTACTGCCCCCATTTCCCTAAGTGAGGAAACCGAGGCTCAGAGCGGTGAAATCACCTTCCTAGGCTGGGGGGGGTTACAACCCAAAGCATCCAGGACCCCCGGCCACTACACTTCTGCCACTGGCCAGCACCCAATGGTGCTCACCGCCAAACGAGGCACCGTCCAAGAGCTCTTCCTCTGCAAACTGCATGGAGACACACCCAAACTCCCCCCACCCCACAGAGGTGACCCCTTAACGTCCCCGACCTTTCTCAACCTGTTGTTCCGCCAGTCATACAAAGGGGGCCAGGGGGCTCAGGTGCCCTCACTTGCCACCAGTCGGAGAACACAATCCTTCCAGGGACAATTTACTAATATGGGTCCTGAGCCCTTCCACCTGAAATTACATTTCAAACATTTATGCTAGAAAATGATCACGTACAGACACCAGGTTGAATAAATGACCCACTAGAGTGTGTTCTTGCAGGGAGGGTGCATCTCAGTCACCCAGCAGATGAGGGTGCCAGGACACTGAGCAAGGCCAGCACAGGTGGAGAAGGACGTGCCAGCGCTCGTGGGTGGCTCAGGGGAGGAGAGGACAGCGAGGCTGGCCAGGCGGGGGACGGGGCGGGGCGGTGCTCGCGCATGCGTGCGGGCGACAGAGGCTGACCCTTCCCCTAAACTCCGGGGCGGTGGGGATAGGAATTCCCCCACCCCCACTCGGCTCGGAGGAAAAGCTGGGTTAAATAAAATTATGGTACATCAATGAGACAGAATAATATGCAGCCATTGAAAATGATATTTTCAAAATAGTGATGGGGAAAATGCCTATAGTAAAATGTTAACAGAAAAACAGTATCTGGCACACAGTGAATTCTCAAAAAATTTTAGTAATTATTATTTCAAAACACTAGAATGACGAATGATACGGTCTTAAATGAATAAAGTTGTATAGTGCCTAATGGAAAAGAAAGAGAAACAAATTCCAACGCCAGTTAAATTTGGGAGGTAGGATAATGACTGATTTTTCACTGATACTTTTTCTGATTATTTTGAAGGTACGATTAACATAACTTTAGGCTAGGGAGTCAGATTAATTTTTTTAAAAAACTAATAGTCCATTTTCTTCAATGCAGAGAGAGCACAGGCATCCCCTTCCATTGGGCACAACCCCTCCCTGCGGAAGCCTGGAGAGGGGAAACAGCCTTCTGGGCTGACATGTCAGACATACTTCCAGGCAAGTTGGGTACTCTTGATGAGCCTCAACTTCTCCATCTGTAAAATGGGCACAATTACGAGGTCTTTGCACAGAAATTAAGTGAGCTAATGCATGTAAAGAACTTGGCACAAGTCTGGACCCATGGGACGATCAGTCACTACTGGCAGCTGTGGGCTAGGATTCCTTGTATCTGGTGGACACTCAATAATGAACTTTGCTTCCCTTCTCCTTGCCCCTTGTGCACTGTGGACGTAACCAACATCTCTGCGACCGAGTTGGACCTAACCGAGGACCATACATTGTAGAAAATTCCAGAAACCCTGCTCAGCCCAGCACAAGGCTTCTTGAGAGCCGCCATCCTGGAGATCCCACAGGTGTGGGGCTGCGTGTGGTCGCCCATTAATTCCACAAACGTGCAATGTACCTCTGAGGGGACATTAAAGGACAAGACAGACTTTGTTTCTGTCTTCCTGGATTTCCATTTTAGCTAGGGAGACACAATACATGAGTAGACAAAATTATTCTAGTTATAATAAGAACTACAAAGGAACTACAGGGCTGAACCAGAAGATCAGGGGAGAGGAGATCCTAATCTGAGTCAGGGTAGCCTCTCGTACCAGTAGGAATGTCTGCACACAGAAGGGCTTTACAATAAGAAATCTATGGAGGTACCCTCATGCTCTGTCTTCCAGCTCCTATATGCCCCACACTGAAGAGCTAGCTTCCTGGGGGTGTGGCTAGAGAAGGAGCCAGGTCTAAGCAAGGAAGGGCGAGGCGCTGCACACCCAGACCTCCAGGGACCCACAGGAGCAGGAAGCTGCCACAGAGACCCTAATGGACCAGCCCAAGATGTGCGAGAGGTAGAGCAGGGGCAGGTAACTCAGACTGTGACCTTGTGGTGCGCAGAGAGGGTTTGAAATTTGAACGTTGCCTGTCCGTGCCCTGTAACCATAAGCAGAGTATGTATGCCATCTGTAAAATGGGATACTAGCACTTAGCACACAGGGTTGTGCAGGTTAAATGAGTAATGCAGAATGAGTTCTGGTACACACTGAACACTCAGTCCATGTCAGCTATAGCAGTGATTAGATTTCTTATGCAATAGTTCTGTAAGGACTGGGTCTGAGCCCTGGGCCCATGGCAGAACAAAGAAAAGTTCCCGCTCTTGCAGAGCTTTCATCTTAGTGGAAAAGAAAGACGACAGCCAGGAAAACAAACTACTGAGTAAGAAGCTCAGAGGGTGAGGGCTGGGAAGATCGTGCAAACGACCGAAAGCAGTGGGCACGAGTAGAAAGAGCAGACAGTGTTTCTCTGAGCGGAGACCTGCATGAGGGCAAACAGGCCGAGGAGGGAGGCGAGCAGGACTTCCAGGAGAGGGTACAGCGCGTGCAAATGCCCTGGGATGGGAAAGAGCTTGGTGTGTTCCAGGGACTGGAGGCCGGCGGCTGGAGCATGAGAGGGGGTGAGGAGGCGAGGAAGGCGAGGGCGAGGAGGGTTTATGCTTGCTGCAGCTGCACACAGCTGATGGGTTTTTTAAAGAGTTTGATTTTCAGTAAGATTATTCTGCGTGTTGAATGGGCTGAAAAGGGACAGAGACAGAACAAAGAGATCTATGGTGGTAGGATGGGGACAGAGACCGGTTAGGGGCCAGACGATGAAAACTTGGGGAATGCTGCAGAAGCGAGACAAGCAGCCCAAATGAGGTATATACAGAGAGGGGAGTCTGTCAGAGCGAGCTGGCAACCTGGAAGTGAGCTGTGACAGAAAGAGGGGAATGGAGGATGAGCCCCAGGGTTTCGATACCGCTGAAGCCCCAGTTACTAAGGTGCAGGAGTGTGGGAGAAAGTGGGGAGGAGACACAGAGTTCTGGTTTTGACAGGTCACATTTGAGGTGCCTGTTTCACATCTAAGCAGAGAGGCCGAGCAGGCAGCTGGGTAGGAGAACCCAGGCCTCGGGGAAGTCAAGGTGAAAGCAGACATGGGGTCCCTGGAGCACTCCAGCATTTAGAGAACAGGAAAAAGTCAAAGAAGTCAGGGTGGTAGGAAGACACGGGGTGTGTGATGTCAGGAGCTCAGGGAATCAGGCGGTCCAGGGAGGAGGCGGTCACCCAGGCCCCAGCTCGGGATGGAGAGGTGACGTGGGTGGAGGGGTGAGGCCCCCCCAGGACGGATGGAGGAGGATGGGAGCAGGAAAGCAGTATCGTCAGATCCCAGGAGGGCTTTCGAGTTTTGCTGTAAAGAGGAGCAGAGAAATAGGGTGCCTGAAGGGAGGTCAAGGGACAGTGTGCACATGTGTTTAAGACCCATGGGTTCCATTAAGGAAATGCTCAGGGAGAAACAAACCGATGGTGCCAGACAGAGGAAGTCATGGCCAAGCAGGAGGACAGAATGGGATTCAGAGCAGACAAGGGCGGCCCGGTGGAGGGAGATCCCGGAGCCAGGCAGAGCCTGGGTGATCTACGCTACTCATGTCACTGTTACATGAGCCAAGTCAGGGCCAGGCAAGGACGCCACGCAGTGAGAGGTGCGGCCTTGTGTTCCCATCAGAGCGAAAGCTTCTCAGAGGCTCTGCGTTCCCTCCTTCAACCACCGCACACCCGCTTTGGCCAAAGCCCTGGGCTCGGCGAGGGCCAGGTGGCGGTGTATCCCCCCAGGCCCCGCGACTACTGCCGCACCTTGGTGCTTGATGGACAAGAAAACAAAACCCAGGCCTCCAGTAAGAAGACTGAGCTCAAGACCAGTAGCTGACCTGCCCGAGATCACACAGGATCCAGATCTGAGGGCCCTACATGCTGGCCTCCTTCTGATATAGTTCAGGGCACCTGGGACTTAAGCATCGAAAATGAAGGGTCAGCTGGATTGCTTTCTGAGATTTGAATCCAGCTCTAAAAACTGTTGTTGTAGCCGTGCACCCATCAGAGGACTCTGCCCATGACTCCCAAACCTTCAGGCACTTCCCTCCCATCCCAGCAGCAGCGCAGAGGCTCCCAGCAGACAGGAGGCAGATACTCCGCCTCATTCTGCTCCAGGTACCAGAACCAGAGAGAAAGGGAGCTTTGGGGGTAAGGCCAGGAGCCCATTGCGGGGAAGCCCCGTCGCCCTCGGATGTGACTTCCTTGTGGCCCCATCTTCAACATACACTTTCTTCCCGTCACCAAAGCCCCGCACCTAACACACCCCCACCCCACACACCGGACACCCCACCGCCCGTGCCCACCACCTCTGGCCTTCCTGCATGTGGCATTGGCCTCCCCACCAGCCAGCTCCCAGACAGCCTCTTGTCTCCCTCTCTCCTCTCTTCCACTCTGCATTCACCAGGTCAACCCCACCGAACCCAAAGAATTTCTCCAAACCAGCAAGTCTGGGCGCATGGAGCATCTCCTCTCCAGCCTGGGCATTCCGTCCCTTCGCAGCTGCCTGAGCCCTGCCTGGCCCTGACCCTTCCCGCTCCGTCCCTCTCCTTCACCATCAGATGGTACCTGGTTTAAATGCAGGAACTTCACAAGATGGCTTTTACTAATGGCCCCAGCGGCTCCCTCCCGTAAGCTCTGGCCAGACCGCCCATCTTCAGCTCAGATGGTGCTGGGCTCTTCCAGCGTGGCTTTCGGGGCTACAGGGCACCAATGACACCCTCCCATTTCTCCTCAGCCTTGGAACGAGCATCTCAAAGATTCAGTGTGGATTCCATCCTCCAGGTACTTCCTTCCAGTGGGGACTCGCAGGTGAGCTCATTTTCAAACGTGAGTGACCAATGTTCTTTCCACCTCTTGCTTCTGGCTACAGATTTCTAGATTCTCAGGGGGGTAAAATGCTTTGAGCCTTCACTTCCTCACCGAGATTAACACGTTTCTGAGTTGGTCAAACTAACGACTATGTTTGTTTGTTTTTCTGAACTGAGAGCCTCAGAACTGAAGATCTGTCTGCTGACCACTCAGAGGAAATCGGGCAAATGTGTCAGAAGCCAACCAAAATCTTCATCTTTTCACCCCAAGATCTCAGTTCTGGGGAATCTAGCTTATGGAGAAAAAATACAAAATATGGGGGTGGGAACCAACATATCAAAATATTTATTACAGCTCTATTTATAGCTAAAATAAAATGCATATATATAGAAACAGATATCCAACAAGAAAACGCCATGCAGCCATTTGAAAAAAAAAAAACCATTCTACATCAACACTGAAAACTAGAGAAAAAAGTAGGATAAGTTAAATGTACATTTACAATTTTATAAAGAAAAGTGCCCATGAAAAAAATATTATTTTCTCCTTTTTCCCAAATTTTCCCTTTAGAATTTCTTTCAAAGCAGCCAACAAAATGGGGCAGCCCTAAACCTCTCCCAAAGTCTAATGTAGGAAAGAAACCTTGAATAAGAAGAAGCCGTTGGCCGGACTTGCTTGGCACTTGGAGATAGAAACGCCACGCAGGGGGCGCCTGGGTGGCTCAGTCGGTTAAGTGTCCGACTTCAGCTCAGGTCATGATCTTGCAGTTCGTGGGTTTGAGCCCCGTGTCGGGCTATGTGCTGACAGCTCAGAGCCTGGAGCCTGCTTCGGATCCTGTATCTCCTCCTCTTTCTGACCCTCCCCTGCTCACACTGTCTCTCTCTCACACACAAATAAAAACATTAAAAAAAAAAAAAAAAAAGAAATGCCACACAGAATGCCAGGGTCTTAGAGCTGAGATGTGACAGGAAGATCCTAATTTTTGTACGTCTTTAGATTCAGTGTTTTAGATGGCGAAGACCAGGAACTAGTGACTTTTAGGGGAAGAATGCCGAGGATGAAGGGGACATTGCACATGAATGGGCTCTTCGAGCCACAAGGCACGTTCACTAGCAAGACAGTTCTGAGGAGGGGCAGTGAAAGGGACCCAGACTCGGGGGGTTCAAGGAAGGCCAGGGGTACCCCCAAATGGCCGTCCAGTACCTCCTAACTGCGCTCCCAGCAGCCCCGTGCACTGCAGGCCAGGGACAAAAACAGGATCTTCCTTACCCTGAGCTGAAAGGGGCTGACTTCCTGCCGACTGTGCCCACTTCTGCATGCTTTATGGAACTACCCAGACCGATCCCAGCCCCTCGGGCTTACCGTGGCAGGGTTTGTAAAACACCCCTCCAGCTTTTCTAGGCCAAATGCCTCAGTCCCGGGGTCCCTTGCGCAGTCCAGATGGTCTACTCAGCTGGCCTCCTCTCGACACCTTTGTGTGCTGGAGAACCCCACCCCCACCCCCACCCCCGCAGAGGGCAAGGAGTCTGTAAGCAAAAAGCCCTCCACTCAGCTGGACTGGGCGCTGGCACGAGGCTGCCCTCGCATGACTGCAGCCTGGAAACTTCTACCCCGCAGCCCAGAACTGAACACGCTCTTCCAGAGAAACCCCCTGCCCCCCATCTCACTAGGTAGCTTCTGTCTGAGCTTCAAGTTGACCAAACCGTCCTTTTTTTCATCCAGTTTACAGCCCCTACTTAATGCTCATGCAGGTGATATTTTAAAGGAGGAAACTGCATGGTCTGGACCCAATGCTGGTCCCTCCACACTTGGGTGCTTGACCCCTCTGCGAAGGCTGTGAAAAGTCATGTGGGGGGTGGGGGGGAGGAGACGCAAGACAAAAGGACATTATTACGGTGCTTTTTTCCGTTTTTCTTTTTGCACAAAAACAGTCCATTTATTCAAGTGTTCTCCAGCACAAGTACATTAGAAAGGAGCTTTATTATATTCTTCTGGGCACAAAAAAATGTGATGAAGGCGGAACTGACAGACTTTCTACATCTGCTGTACGCATTGACCTCTTTAATTATTTCATAAACAGCTATGTCACGAGCATCACTTACACAGAGATACAACAGAACACCGGGGAGACGGGGATGGACCCCCTCGGGGGCCCTCTCCTGCGCCCCTCCTCAGGTGTCCCAGAACCAGACTGTGAAATGTACATTATTATTGTCAATAAATAGAGAAGCAACCCTAAAAAAAAAAAATACAGTGGTGAAAGGGTGCTGGAACCAGGAAAACAAACAAACAAACAAAACCGAAGGGGGAAAAAAAAAGAAAGGAAAAAAGAGGAAGTGAAGAGAAAAGGGGCCGGGGGGGGGCTGGGGGGGAAGTCCTGCATTTAGCTGCGTGGAATGTGGAATAAAAAGTGCTCTGCCGCGGGGGTCAAAGCGAAATCGTCTGTAACAGTAAAAGGTATCACCCAATCAGCTACGGAGTTTATTCTTCAGTATGAATACATGATTTCCCACAAATAAGTAAGCACCCGCTACTTCAATGCCTCAGCTAAAACACATGAAACCGCCCATTTAGTTTTCAAGTACAAAGTTAAAATGCCTTTTTAATAATAATATATCAGAGTAAAATAATAGTCTCTTTTAAACTCCACTACAAGAAAACAAAACAAACAGTCATTGTCCAGACAGCAGACTTAATTTAACAATATATATTTTTAATAAAATGTTTTAGCACCTTGTTGAGTCACCTCCTCCCTCTGCGTATTCTAAGAAATTTCGGCATTTTGGTTGGTTGGTGAATTCTAGAGCTGGGCAGCCGAATCGGTCTGGGAAGTGAAATGGGACTGCAGTGAGGCTTTCGATCCCTGCTCATCTCCTCAGGTGCCGGGCTGGAGGCCGGCCACACTGGGGTCGGGGTCGGGGGGAAGCCGCCCTCCCTCGGCCCTGGGGCAGAGCGGAACCGGGGAGTTTTCCAGTTACCGGAGTTCCAGAAGTCCATGGGCCTCCGTTCGGGCGAGTCAGCCAGTCACGGCTAGCAAAGGGCCCTTCCGTTCTTTTCCTGACTCCTTGTTTCTCCCACCCCCGAAACTCTACTGCCCAGGGTCTGCCAGGAGCCAGAGGTCACCAAGCTAAAAGGCCCGCCTCAGCCAGGTCTCTGAGGACACACGGGGACACGAGGGGCTGCCTGGCTTCCCAAAGACACCCAGGTTTCCTTTACCAAAACGTAAAGATTCAAGAGCTTCTGCTAGAACCGTGGAGTCTATCCTTTCCATGGATCTCCCCCCTTTCCTCCAGGGTCCTGCAAACCTTTGGGGTTAATCCCCGCCTCGGCCCATGCCAGCTCCAGGCCGGTCCTTCGCAACACCCTCTCAGCTCCTGCGAGAGGGAAGCCTTTCCTGCCGCCAGGAGCCCTGGGAGCAAGCAGACAGACAAATGCCCAGAGACAAATTCAGATTCCTCGCCTCCTGGGATCAGAACAGGGCCTGGCTAGAAATGAGGTTCTCGCCAGAATCCTAGGTCTGCCGTTGCCCTGACCAAAGGAAACCGCCAGCTCGCTTCAGATCACACAGCCCTAACCCCACAGAGGGGATCCTGCAAGTTTCCTAAAAAACGACTCCTCTGAAAGACCCTCCAGAGCCACAGCAACTCTGGCCAAGCAGAGAGCAGCGACCAGAACCCCAAGCCTCCTCCAAGACGTCCTTCACGCATACTTAGGTCACCGGGCACGTGAAGACCACTGATGGCAGTTTTCCTGCGGAACATTTCCCAGCCGGCCCCGCCGAACCGTTCCTTCCCTTGCTCCTGACACAGACCTTCCTGCGCTGGATGTGTTCCCCTCTAGGCCTTCCCAGAGCTGCCGGCAAAGAGGGGAGGAGGGGGAGCCGGGTTCAAGGTCCCGCAGCCTTCCCTGCGGTTCCAGTCCGCGCCCTAGCGACTCACCAAGAGTCCCGGGCGCATCCACCAGCCAACCACTCCCAGGCCTGTCTCAAAAGCTAAGAGGTCCTGGATGCTCTTTGGGGGAAGTTCGCTTTCTAGAAGAGTGTTCGATAGCAGGAAGGCTCTGGGGTCTAGA
Source organism: Proteles cristata cristata (assembly GCA_017311185.1). Lineage (NCBI taxonomy): Eukaryota > Metazoa > Chordata > Mammalia > Carnivora > Hyaenidae > Proteles > Proteles cristata. Next base: position 91,957 of record JAESUZ010000567.1, read on the forward strand.
GAGAAAAACAGACAGTAACACACTCGTGTCGTCACGTGCTGACCGCGAGACCCCTCTCCCCTCCTCGGTCCTCCCCTGCTGCCTCCTCGGCCTCCACTTCTCTAGTCAGCCCACAGGGAAGGGGCTTAGCACCAGCCAGCTTGAGGCCCACAGGGCTCAGCAGCTGCCTGCTGGGAGACTCCCCTCCTGAGACAGGCAGCCGAGGGCTCTGTGACCCTGGCGCACGCCCCCCGACTACCTCCCCCAGACAAAAGCCACCAGTCTCTTTGGCACCACCTTCTACTTGGCATCTGCAACAAATGGGGAAGCATCCTCCTCAGTCCCTAGAAGCCCTGATTTCCAGGTGTAAGTTTCACGAGAAAGAAGATCCCACCGGGGACATATTCCAGAATTTTCCCTGGGCCTCCCTGCTTTCTCCTGCTCCGTTCCTCTACCCTCTCCTTCACCCACAGCAAGTGTAACGATCCCCACCTTAATCCCCGCCTTAATCCTCGCACGGCCCTGCCTCAGCCAAAGCACAGCCCTCCTTTAGAAGGCGACCAGATACGCGTCCCCAGAAGCACCCCTGACGGGGCTGGAAGTAGACTGTTGAGAGCATCGGCCAGGTTGGCACATCCCCAAGGTCCCCTGCCCCCTCCCAAAGTCTACTGTGGGACCAAGCCCATGGCTTGGGCCGGAAGAAAAGCTGGTGATTATTAACTGTCATCCGGCCCACTCCGGGGCCGAGTCAGGTTGCCAGACCAGGAGGAACAAACAGCCTTCTTAGGTTATCACCCGCAAACACCAGGCCTCCGAGCAAGCCGGCCGGCCCACGCTAAGTCCTCAGGCTTTGCCACATCCGTGGCTACCAAGTTTTTTCCCCACGCCGACCCCCTGGGTGGAGCTTGGGCCATCGGGAAAGGCAAACTCCTTCATGTAAGCAGTGGACAAAAAGCCTAGGAGGGCCGGGAGAGCTGGAAAGTCTGTTTGCAGAGGAAAGGCCCAGGAAGAGCCGGTCTTGACACTGAGGACTGCGAAGACCTTAGTGTTGGCCAGCGGGGGAGGGAGCACCTTGGACTGCCTGAGGCAGCCCTCCTCCCCACAGCCCTCCTGCAGTGGTGCTGGTGAACTCCAGGCCAGGAGGATGGAGCCCGGCTGGAGGAGGGGGGTGGGGGGGTGGGGACGGGGCAAGCACCACGGTTTAGTACAGGGATTCCATCGAGGAAGGGGTGGAGGGATCCCCCCCTCCTAGCTGCTCCGGCCCCATGGGGGCCCACCATCGCCACCTGCCACCGAAGTCACACAGAGCCGGCAGGAAGCAACTGGCTGTGATTTTAAGAACCAATCTGACAAGGAAATGAGTAGCCTGAGGCCCAGGACCAAGCACCTCGAAAAGGAACGGGGAGGCTGTGGCCACCAGCCGCGCGCATGCTCCTGAACAATGAGCAAGGGATTCAAAGCCTTGGTTTAGTTTTGTCACCAATCATTAATTTGCTTTATTCCAAAGATGAGTTTCACTGTCCCATTTTTTTTTTTTTCCAATGGAAGCCCCCTTGGCCAAGACAGACCTGGATGTCAATTTTATTTTGGTTGGGGGAGAATAGGTAGGGGGAGTCGAGGGCTGACTTTACTGGTGCCTAGAGTTGCAGGTCAGTATCACAGGTTGCTAACAGAAGAATCTTTTGACATCACCAGGGGCAAAAGAGATAGAACGCTACCTGCTAGAGGAGAGCACCTGCGAAAATAAAACCTCCTCCTTTTCCTGCCTTCAGCACCTAGCAACTTCTGGGATTGACGGTCTACCTGCAATCAGGGCAACAGAGGTAAAGAGCTGCAGGGCCGACGCCACGGAGTCCTGAATCCTGGGGAGAAGCGCGCTGGGAGCCCCCTGGCTGTGTGTGTGTGTGTGTGTGTGTGTGTGTGTGTGTGTGCGCGTGCGCGCACCCATTCTGAATCGGTAGAAATCTGTTCCTGTGTATGCGTGTGGGACTGATTGATTGGCGTGGGGCTTGTCTGCAATGGGACCGAGGCCCAGCATTCTGAGGCCCCTTGCCCCGCTCCCCACTACATAGTATCTGTTATACGTGACCCTATCTATGTATTTATATAGCGCCTATCACCGTAGGCCCTATCTTTCTAGGGATGCGAACTTGGGACCATGTGCTTGACAGCACACCTCCCAGCCCTGCCAGTCCCAGGAGGTGCCATCCCCCCTCCCATTATAAAATATATATCTCTATATGCCACATATCTACACCCCATCTATCCAGGCAAACATCTGCCCATTGGGCCCTCACCCCGGAGCCACCAGTGCTGTCCCTGCCTACCGCCAGCGCCAGGCCGCCCGCCACGGTAGGAGGGGTCAGTGCGCTCGGGGGCTCCAGGTGCTGCCGGCTCCAACAGAGAGCCCGGCTATCATGAGACCAAGTACTAGAAAAGAAATACACACCACTCCAATCATACACACGAGGAGAGAGATGGCCCGGTCCTCCCTCCGGCCCTGACACCCGGGACTCGAGAGGAGGGGAGAAGAGAAGAGGGACGCGCCCGGAAGGCCGGCCTCGGGGACTCCTCTGGCCGCCCGGCTGTCACTGTGCCTGGTGGCCCACCTGGCCCGAGGGGTGAGGAGCCAGGGCACCAGGGCCACCCATTAACTCAGAAGCACCCTGCTCCCCGCACCTTGGTTTGAAACCGAAAGGGAGGGGGGTTGGGTTTTTGTTTTCTCAAAGAAAATCTGAAAACAAACATAATTATAACCAGAACCATAAGAATAATTATAACAAAAGGTGTCATCAGCCTCCCAGTATAAAACTGCAGCCTTTGGAGATGACCAAAAACATCACATTCCAGGGGCCAGAAGCCGCCTTGTGCACAGAGGGTGGATGGTGAGGGCCTCATAAAAGAACACACAAAAGGCGACTTAGACAGGAAAGCACCAGTACGTTTTGTATGTTTTTTTATTTGCTCCAGGTGGGGTTTTAACTGTCACTTGCCCACACTCTGGATTATTTCTGATCCCACCACAAGGAGCCCTCGAATCGGCTAATGTGAGAAATTGGGAATGAAGACCCCTTATCCTGCCATCTTGCCGAGGGAGTCTCCTTTTTGAAAAAAAATCAAAAGGTTATTGCGTGAGCCTGGATGAATCCCACTCTGAGCTTTCCACGGTCCGACCACCTCACCTCACCCCCCTTTTTGGCAGGGAGAAGCGGGAGAACGCGGTTCCCAAATTCTCCTCCTTCACCTCGTGAAAGACCACGGGGAAAGCCCGCCATGGTTAATGATTCACCTTCAAGCTGCCTCCCTCCTCCATCCTTGGTTAAAACCCTTTGCACATAAGGCAATGTGGAAGCTGATGTTTTTACTCATCTCGCTGTTTTAAAGCACCATTATGAAGTCGGGTTGTACAGTAGTTAACAGTACCTTTTATATATATATCTCATATCTATCATATATATATAAACTGTAAACAAGAGGTAACAGCGGCTTCTAGAAACTGATTTTCTTCAAGGTTTCCTGTGTGGTAGGCACCTGAAATACTGTATAAAAGGGTCTTGTGTGTTCTGTCTCCCTGCTGCTAGCTGGGTTCTGTTCTGCTTGACCAGGAATGGTGCTGGCAACACAGCTCAGTGGCTGGGAGGGAATTCTGCCGCTGAGTGCCACTGTTTTCTGTCCCCTTCTTGTGCTCCTATCTGATCAGGCTAGAGACAACAACAACAAAAAAGATATATAGTAAAAAAAAAAAAAAATCGAATATATAGATTTCTATAGAATTTCCTTTTTTCCTTCTCTCCCATCCTTCCTCTGCAAGGTATTGTTACTATTTCTTGTTACTGATTTTTGCTGCAATAAACCCTCTTGTTTCAGTCACAGCAAGAAACAAAAACCCAAACAAACAGAAAACCCCTCTGAAAAGAGTAGAAAACAAAAGGTTTGACCAAAAAAAAAAAAGGGGGGGGAGCTTGGTTTTGTTTTTAAATAGGACTGAAGATTAACATTGAAAAATCAGGAGATGATGTCCAACCCTTTTTGCAAGGCAAAGCCCTCCGGTATTTCCGTCTCTGTGGTTTTTGTTTTAAATTCCTTTTTCTCTTCTGGGTGCTGATACTTCTCTCCATCCTCATGTTGTTGGTATTTTGTTGTGTTTTGTGTTTTTTGTTTGTTTGTTTAACTCTGTGTCACTACCTCAGTTTGCCCTCATGTCCCTTACACACAAGCAAAATATTCCTTCAGCGGAGCGAAGAGGTGGCGGATGACCGGCACACTCCATGACCGGCCCAGCAGTCTCTGCCTCGCCAAGCGGCTCATGTTGGAGACGTCGGTATAGTGGACAGGGAAGCCGAACACCCTGGGGAGAGAAGGCAGAGAGGGCGGGGCTAAGGGCGGGGCTAAGGGCGGGGGTGAGCCATCCTGCTCAGTCTCCTCTGTCATCACCAATCAGGACTCAGGCCCCCTGCCACCCAGGAGTCACTGCCCAGCAGAAATAAAGTTAGCGTTTGTGAAAAACACTCTTGTCTCCCAAAGACGGAGATGCAGCAGGTATCGAAGTCTGTGCTTAATACACAGCCCTAGGCATGCCAGGCTGGCTCAGTTGGTTAGGCGTCCGACTTCAGCTCAGGCGATAATCTCAAGGTTCGTGAGTTCGAGCTCAGCCTCGGGCTCTGTGCCGACAGCTCAGAGCCTGGAACCTGCTTCAGATTCTGTGTCCCCCTCTCTCTCTGCCCTTCCCTCCCCCCCTCTCTCTCTCTCTCTCTCTCTCAGAAAGAATAAAAAATAACATTTAAGTAAATAAATACACACCCCCTAGTACCTTCCCCACAAGAGTGAAGATTCTATAAAGGAGCTGAACTCCTGCCTGACTTGAGAAGCTCCAAGTTCCTGTTTCTTCTGGTCATTTGTGTAAATGGTTTCTTTGGCTCAGCTGTGGTTACACTGACCCTGAGCAGGTAATCAATCTAGCCCAGGAGTCTGGTTTGCACCAGATCAGAGCGCTGAGGCTGTGAGACCCGCCTGGTTCTGTGCTGCCCTGGTTTGCAAAGCACCTACAATGAGCAGCACAAGTGGAGGAAGATTCTGTAGCTTAGGAGGAGTCTGAGCAAGGACCTCTGGGAGCCAAGGCACCATGGCCCGATTCCTAGACCCCTGTTACCCTGTGTGACCAACCTTACGATGCACAGGAGTCCTCCCCAGGAAGCTGCCCTGTCAGGAAATACGTGGGAGGACCCAGCGATCCCTCCTCCCTTACCGACAGCCACCACCACACACCCCACACCCCCCAACACCAGCACCCAGCATCGGTACTACCTTTCCATTTCAGTGCACCATAAGATGTCCTCTTTCTCATTCATGAAGACGGGGAAATGCTGGTCTTTGCCCTGCTTTATGGAGTTCGACCTCGTAGTAATGGTCCTCACTTTGCTGAACTAGAAACAGGGAGAGGAAAAGCAGAGTGAGCACTCATTCGCCGGCCGTGTGTCTAACAAGTGTGCCAGGCACTGGCCGGGACTGGCATGTCCAACACTGACAAGGCCTGGTCCGTCCCGGAGGCTGGGGTGAGGCCCCGGCGTGAGCGACTGCAGACCCCAATGCCCTGCTCTCTGTCCTACTTTGAGGTCACCCCGCCATCCTTAGTCCAGTCCCGCTGGCCAAGGACCTGAGAGGCAGCAGCTCGAGCCGAGGACTGAACCTCCTAAGTCTTCTAGGAACCGGTTCTTGCACACGTGAGGGGACTTGCAGGCGGAAGGAAGCCAAGTGACTCAGGAGCTCACAGACACCTCTGCAGTCGCCTTGCCTGCAGAGCGTTGGCGACTGCTGACGCCTGCTCTCATGGACCCTGACGCCTGGTACACTCACTCTGGGACACCTCTCCGGGGAGCGGTGCAGCTTCTGCATACCGGAGAATGTGCGGTCCCGAAGGCTCATGTAAGAGGTCCTGGCCAAAAAACTGAAAAGCCCTAGCGGATCCATCTAATGAGAGCATTTGCTTCCCTCAGGACCAGCGGGCGATGCTCAAAGGAGGATGCGCCGAAGACCAGGCAGGACTTCGGATCTCTCTCCTTGACCTCCGGTCTGACCCCCGGCCCTCCCCTCTGGCCAACTGGCGGCACGACCCCATGCCACCTCCTAAAGTGTGTTCTCCACACTACCTGGGGACACACAAAGACCACTCCGGCTCACCCCGCTCTCTCTGCCCTTCTCCCTGCCCCCGAGCAGAGGGGTTTGGCGCAGGGGTGGGGGCATTGCTCACCTTGGCTATTCTGCCATGCTCCAGACACTCCTGCAGCTCCAGCTTATCATTCACAGTGGATGCCAACGGCCTAGGAGGCAGAAAGAGAAGGTAACGACAGAGACCAGGAGAGCAGCATGGAGGCCATGACTCACACGGAGAAGGAAGAGAGGGCCGATGTCACCCACACACGTTGTAACCCCCTTCAAATGCCCCCAAAACATAGACACACACTGCAGCCATCCACGGACAGGCCAGCAAGCGTTCATCCTTACAGGTAAATTCCACAGTGGTCTCAATCTACAAGTACGCAGACAATACCTTCCCAGCAGAAGGAAAACCCAATTGTTCTTGTTAGTCGTCTTAAAATACACTGAGCTTTCAAAGTATCTGTCAAGCTCTGGAGATGACCAAAGGTTCTGACCTTGACTATGGTGACGGTTTACATGGGTGTGTTCACTGGATGAAATGTACAGTTAAAAAGGCCTACGTTCTACACAGTCTCCAGAAGACTAACATTCTGTGACACTTAATGCATCACTGCTCACAGGGCAGAGCGGATCACTGAACATCACCTTGGGCGCTGACCTCTTCTGACCTTTCGGAAGACTTAATGAAGGTTTCCCACGGCCGTCCACCATCTCAGCGTGGGACCCACAGGCACCCACGGCCTGAGTGGACGCCTCCAGCCTCCGCCCTGTTTACACACACACACACTCTACTTGGTCCCTTGTGGTACCTCTCTCTGCTCCTCCTCGAAGCTCAGAGTTCTAGAATTTTAGAGTCGGAAGAAGCAAGTGCGAGTAATCCCACAGGACCAAGGTCTGTGAGGAGACACTGAGTTAGTGGCTCCATGACATACGGGACTGCGTGACCCCATCTACCCTCGCAGTACACGTACGCCACGGGAGCTTGGGAGGGCAGGTGCTGAAACAGCTCAGGCCAAGTTGCTGCGCTGACCCATCTCCTTCCCATCAATAAGCCCTCACAAAAGACAGCAGTTTTGCTAAACGGGTAGGAGATTAGGGATGTTCCTACAACTTCACGCTAATGGCTGAGGGGGAGAGGAGAAGACTGAGGCCAGATTAGACGATGTTTCTGATTTATAGATATAGAGAGGTTTACAATCCACTCTTAGAACACTCCGGAAGAAAAAAAACATTCTGGAAAATATTTCCCTACATAACAGCTATCTAGACTGGGTGGATCTCATTCTGCTCTGAAACAAGACTCTCAACCAGAATTCCTTTCTCCTCATAGGCCTTTTTATAATGCATTTATTCCACTGAAGAAATGAAGTTGCCTTCATGACTATCTGAACGTTAAAATCTCTACCTATGTAAACTAAATAAAGAACATTCTTCCAACAAAGGACCTGAAGCTAACAAAGTGTGTGGATAATAGGTGAAGCAGGACCCTCTGAGCTGCACAGTGTTGCTCTGAGATTCCCTCTCCCGACCCAGGTGTGGCCCAGCTGTGGGCACCACTCGTTTCCATCCCAAGTCCACCCTCCATAGCTTCACCTCCAGAGACTAAGGACAAGCGGAGTCTAGATCTGTCATCGGTGCAGGAGCACCAACTGTGTAACTGAGCAGCATGGGAATTCTCCTTTGGTGTAAAGAGGGCACTTTCAAAGGTCTTATCTCAGTCATTTATTTCTGGTTTCTCAGGGAAATATTTTCTATGCTCTGGCTCCCCTCCTCCCTCAAGGAGAAGTAAACAGAGGAAAACATGGCAGAGCGGCAAGCTGGTCAGCAGAGGAGGCTGCCCGTGAGGGCCCCTCCATGACCTCCTCCTCCTTGGGCTGAGCTGCTCGTAGACACCAACCCGCAGTCACCCCAGGCCCGGGCGCTCTCACCAACCTGTTCATACCAGGAAGGTTCCCCCAGAAGTAGCGGGCCCTGTGTGCAGCTGACACTTCTTTGGCATCAATCATCACAGGGTTGGACTACGAAACAGGAGAAAGATTAAAGATGAGCGACGGAGGAAAATGAGGGTGCGCCAGGAAATTTTGCTAGTTTCAGAGCCTTACACAGCCTCAAAGGCGCTTACTCTTCTCTCAGGAAGCCACACAGTGGGACAGCCTGAAGCCTCTAGGGAAAGCCAGAATGGACCCCAGCCACATTCCACATGCTCTCATCAGAACATTCTAGACCACTGCAGTCCAACTGAACACCCTGTGATGATGGAAAGGGTTTTCTGTCTGCACTGTTCAACGGAGTAGCTGCCACTGGCTAAAGTACTTGAGATGAGGCTAGAAAGACTGCGGAATTTTAATGTTAATTTAAATACCACGCATGGCTGATGGCTACCCTACTGGACTACATACCTCTAGCGCACCCAGAGGCTCTGAGTAAGAAAGTTCCAGTGAGTGTGGATGTGTTCACTGTGTGTCCAGATTATGAGCCACATAGATGCTTGCTTGCACTTAAAGTAAGAACACCAAGTGGGAGTGTGGGCTCGAGCTCCCGGACTGCCCACCCCGAGAATGCCTCTGGCCACAGAGATCCTGCGTGTCCGGCTCCAGCTGGTTCGGAGCTGAGCTGGGACCCACAGGTGAGCCATGTTTTTTCCTTCCCAGGGGCCACAGAACATCTGCCGTGGTGCCAGGCAGTGAGGGCGAGCCACTCTGGTTGGAGAAAATGTATCTGGCCGTCTCAAAGTTTCCCCCAGTGAACCACCACACAGAAGCCCAACTCTAAGAGTCTGGCACCCCACCTGACTTAGGAACAGTCCTTCAAGCACTGAGGCCCACACCCACATACTACCTCTCTCAGAGTCAGACCACGGGCTCTTTCCAGGGTCGGCTTCTAACAGTGTTTCCTCCCTGTCTAATTGGGAAGCCCTGAGCTTCCCGAACAGACCCCTTGCAAAGCAGAAGTCACCAGTCCCCAGCTCCACAATGCAGATGAGACAGGGATAAAGCAGCAGTCCAAGGTAGAAGCCATTAGTGAGCTGGCCAAACCAAGGTTGCTGGCTATACCTCGAGAAATCGCGAGATGTCCCTCTTGTCACTAACGCCCATGGCCACCACATTCTCAAAGAGCCAGAAGAAGGGGCGATCATCTCCCTCCTTGGGCCGCGCATCATGCAGGAGGCGGTAGAACTCAAAGAAGAGCCGGCCAGTGCCCTCTGAGAGGTCGGAAGAGAAAGCCATCAGCTGGGGCTGTCTGCATGAGACAGTGGTGTGGCTCGGGCACAGGGAGGGCAAGGGAGGACAGGGTCATTGGGAGTAGCTGTCCCAGGGCAGAAATATCCAAGTAGGAAACCTACGTGCGGAAGCACCAGCTCAGAAGGTGGAGGGGTGAGCACGGCACCTACCGTAGAGTCCTTTACGGGCAGGGTTGACGATGGAGAGATCATTGCAAGGACTGCCCCCAATCACCAGATCGAATGGGCCCCACTCCTGGATCTGGGAGGATAAAGGTAACGTGATAGCCTGATGTCCGGGGACAGGGGCAGAAATCAAGAAATTATCTGTGAATCTGGCAACAAAAGTACTTTGGCACGAGAGAGGGGACACCCAGCGGCTCGCTAGGCTCGCTACACACGTTCGCATCTACATACCACATGTATGCCCCCCCGCCCCCCAACACACACACACAGTGCACCACGGCCGAGTCACTGAGGCTCTCTGAACCCAGTTTCCTAAACAAAGTAAAGGAATCAACTGGAAAACCTGAGGCCAGCAGGGAAACAGTACGCTCCCGGCAGGAAAAGGAGGAAGGGAAAAAAGGGAGGGAGGCTGCCCCTCGGAGGGAAGGCAGCCTGGGCTTGGTGGCTCAATGGGAGGCTACTTTGTGCTCTGCACACTTTGGGCGGGGCATCTGGGCCATCTGAACACCCTCCAAATGCCCCTGGGGATCCCCGAGGGCCTGTAGGTTCAGGGGTAGACACAGGTAACTGGAAAGACAAAGGGTCACTCAGGCAAGACCCTGCCAGAGCCCCCCCACCCCCGAAACGGAGGCTGGTAAAGTTGTTGCCAAAAGTACTAGAAAAACGGGAACCAAGGTGCTCTGGTAAATAGGGCCTGAGGCTAGCCAGGGGGTGCCCATCTTCCTCTCCAGACAGGAGGAAGATGGGAGAGAAGAGGCCAGGGGGAAAAGGAGAAAGGAAAAGAACAAATGAAAAGTATGCAAGGGGGCTGTGGCCGCCCCCAGGAGCAAAGTGCCAGGGACGCAGAGAAGGTGGGACGGGTCCCACTGCACTGACATACATGCTTCTGTGTGACGCTGCGGACGTCCCCGACGTACATGATCTTCCCCTGGTGCCGCACCATGCCCACCGTGATGGAGTCCTCGCACACCTCGGAAGCGATGTAGCGGTCCACCTGAATGCCCAAGTCCTTCAGCACCAGAAGCCCTGTGCCAGCCAGCAAAAGGCACGGTCACTGGGTCTCCTTCCCAGCACCCTCATCTTGGCAGGGGGCTCTCTGGCTGGCTAGACACACGGGTCAGCAACAGGCCTGAGCCCTCCCCTGCCCGGTAAGCTGCAGGATCCTTCTGGACCTTTGTCACGCATCCTTTGATCTACTTAGAAGGCAGTCAAGAGCAGACAACAGGTGGTTTTCAGGACCAAAGAGAAAAGCAGGTGACTTTCTGGGAGGCCGTTTCTTTGCTGTTTCTAGGATATACCAGGCCTTCCTTATCCCTCACCCACGGCCTCCTGCTGCAATTCTACCCAGCCTCCAAGACTCAACCTAAATGCCACCTGCTCTAAAAGGCTTTCACCAACACTCCCTACGCCGCAGTTCCCTGGAAGCCCCTAGCACTCTGCATCTCTCTCCGACTTGTTACAAGCGTGTATTTCTAATTCAGCCCTTAGATTGCAAATGGGTCTTCAGGACAGATACGGAGTCTCATTTGTGTTCCCCTCCTGAGTGAACTACACTCGCTTCCTCACCACGATCCCTCCACAAATGCCTGCTGTATGGAGGGCAACGAAACAATCAGAAGAGACCCTGAGAGCTTCTGAAGAAACAGCACCATCCCCATTGCTCAACAGACCTCTCCACCAAGGGGCTTCCACGGCCTGCCCGGGGTGTGATGTGGTTTCAGAAGGCCTCAAGGTTCTGGCCTGGGAAGCTGAGGCTGTAAATTAACTTCTCTACGTTTACATAGTATCAACACTGAGCTGAGAACAGCACATAAGCATCTGGCCTGAGATGCTATCCTGCCCTGGCCCTCTAACAGCCCACCTCCCTCTGGTCACAAGTTTTGAAGAGGCTTATTCCTTTCTTAAGAACTGAGAAGCCGGGTCGCCTGGGTGGCTTAGTCGGTTGGGCGTCTGACTTCGGGTCGGGTCATGATCTCACAGTTCGTGGGTTCGAGCCCTGCATCGGGCTCTGTGCTGATAGCTAGCTCAGAGCCTGGAAACTACTTCAGATTCTGGAACCTGTTTCTGATTCTGGGTCTTCCTCCCTCTCTACCCCTCTCCCGCTAGCACTCTCTCTTAAAAATAAACAAACATTAAGAACAAAACAAAACTGAAAAGCCCTCAGGGGCACCTGGATGGCTCAGGTCACAATCTCCTGGTTCATGGGGTGGAGCCTGTTTGGGATTCTCTCCCTGTCTGTCCCTCCAACTGGCACACACTCTCCCTTTCTCAAAATAAATAAACATTAAAAAAAAAAAAAAAAGAACTGAGAAGCCCTTGGCTTAGGGCCATGACAGATGGACAGAGGTCAGTAGCACCTTGCAGGAGGGCACTCTGGCAAGGTCAAGGATCGGACTGTCGGATTGTATGAAAAGAACTTCCCATACAGTGACCCAGCATTCCCTAATAGTCTAAGTAGATAATGATATGTATGTGCGCATAAGGATGTCATCAAGGACTACTCATAATAGAGAATAGTGAACAACCCAACAGAGGGCTTGTTAAATAAATGATGGTATTTTTACCCAATGGAATCCTATGAAGCATTTTCAAATAAGGGATGGCCATGTTACCAGGAAAAAGCAGGCATGGTAGCAAATGAAAAGGCAAGTTACAACACAGTGTGCATTTTACTATCCTTTCGCTTTATTTATCTATCTATGCATGATTATATAAACACACATTCACAGACCCACAGAAAAAAAAGGACAGACACCAAAACACTAATTATGGAATTATGGGTGATTTAAATGTTCTTTAGACTCTCTTGTTGATGGTTTTTTTTCTTTCTTTCTTTTTTTTTTTTTTTTAAATACTGTGAGTTACAGTCATCAGATAACAGAACTGCCTGTGCTTTTGTTTTGGTCGCCGAGTCTGTCCTTTGAGGCTTTGTGAAAATCTTCAATAATCTCTGGCTAACGACCACCCTGTCCTCCGCTGGGGCGCCTCCCCCATGGAGAAACATGCTGGCTTACCACTGATCTTACTTCTCATCGAACACAGAAGTTTCCTCCGTGGGGTAGTATTTTAACAGCTGTCACGTTAACCATCATTTTGTTTTGCCAGAGTCACAAGCGCACGGTCCCTCAAGCAGAGCCTCCTTGCCCCAGGACCAGGACGGTGGCACATCCTGGGGTCCGTGCCACACACTCACCTGTAGCAATTCCGTCGAATAGAGACAGCACCCGGATGGGCTTCCTCTTCTCGGCTGGGACAGGTGGGTAAACCTTCGGAGGGTCCTAGGCACGAGCACAAACAGACAGGTGAACGGCCAGGAGGACTCTGCAGGCCTGCATCTGGGGCCGCCCCCCAACCCCCCCAGCGCACTAGGACTGCCCTGGCTTTCCAGGCCTGCACCCCTGCCTGTCACCCAGGCCCTGTGACAACCCAAGCACTCTTGCTTAGGTCGAGCCTGCCCTCGGGCTCCGGCTGGGAGGGGATGGGAAGAGGCGCCCCAGGCCCGGCACTCACAAATTCCTGGTCGTGGTTATTGGCGAAGAACATCTGCAGCCGCGAGGGCCAGTCGTCCCGCCGCCGCAGCAGCCCGTAGGTGCCTTTGTGCCCGCACATGTAGCAGTTCCAGGGGTCCTCCTTAATGGCTGCCTGGGCGGCCCCCGGCCCCACCAACAGATCCACACACTCCACACAAAAGCACCTGGAAGGAAGCCCAGTGTAGCAGGGCTGGAGCACGACCGGAGCCACGGGCTGGGCTGGGCTGGGGAGGGGGGCACGCTCTCGGCCCTGGATGGAGCTCAGCTGGGGTGGGGGGGCCGTGGGCCGGGCAGGGACCCTCACCTGCAACAGTTGTTGTTCCCACACATGAGCACCTCGCGGCCCCCACAGCAGATGGTGCAGTAGGACTGGTAGCCGTCGTCGTCGTACTGGTACGCGCACTCCAGGAAGCAGTTCTGGACAGCAGAGCGGAGGGTCAGGGACCACCAGGTGGCTGCCAGGACGGCCACGGTGGAGGCGGGCTGCGAACCCAGGTCTGAGCAAGGGACAGCAGGTCTCCCAGCCCAGGGCAGCGCATGGGATCAAGAGGCATGAGAGCAAGCCCAGGGAGGGAACCGCACCCCCTTGTCCCTTGCTGCGGCGCTGGACTTTTCTCCTGGGTCCCCAAGGACATCCATCCGTCGGTCCGTTCTCCCTCCCCTACACCAGGGACTGTGACATGGTGAACCCACATGGGGGGATCAGAAGGGGCATTAGAGGGGGACTATAAGCCCAGGCAACTATCAGCCCGGAGGGTGATAAGGTGCAGACAAGACAGCCAGGGCCCCAGAGCTCTCTCGGCCATGTCTCTGCTGGGTGTGCCCCTACCTTACAGTTTTGGCACATTCCTCCGACGAAGAGAGGGTGCTCCAGGGTGACGTTGAGGCTCCCACAAGAGATGCAAATGTCTAGAAAGCAGGGACAGCAGAGAAAGTGGAGTGAATGTCATCGAAGGGCCCTTTCCCACCTTGGGTCAAGGCCCACTCCAGAAAAGCTACCAAAAGAAAAGGGGGCATTGGCATTGGAGCCACAGCCCAAAAAGGCGGCAGACGGGAGTCTGGGAGGGCGCCCGGGGAACAGGGAGGCACTGGGGCCCCAATCCCGATGCCCATTAGCTCTCAGAGCGGCAATGCCTACCATCCAGGAAAGGCATAATTCGAGGACAGGAGCCTGCCCATGAGAAGGCCCTGACCCTGGGTGACTCTGGAGACAGTCCAGTCCCCAGGCTGTCCTAAATCTTGTGCTCCTGCCCCATCTTTCCCAGCCCTGAGGGCCCCGAGCCGGACAGACTAGGCCAAGGCAGACAGACACAAGATGTTCTAACGACCATGGAGGGGAGAGAAGGTGAGGAAAAGTAAAAGGCCAAAAGGTCGCAGGTTCGAGTAAATCCGAGAGGCCACCCTTCCCTGACCCACCGGAGTGTCCCAAACCCTAAGGACCAGCCCACGTCATGACAGGAAAGTGTGTGAAGCAGGCTGAGGGTGGGACATGCAGGACAGAAGCCCTGACTGGGTGCTGACATCCCATGATGTTCGAACCTTTCTAAATACCTATGCTGCTCTGCCTGGGCCAAGCCCTCCTGCCCGTGCTGGGAGCCACGGACCACGGACCTCCCAGGGATCGGCACCCACGAGGACTCACCCTCGATGTTCCGGCACTTCTGCCGCACCTCGTACACCAGCCGCTCTGCGGAGGGGAGGAGAGCCCAGCATCAGAGGGGGCCGCGAGGGCCATGCCGCGCCTCTGAATGCCAGCCTCGCCACGCCGCTCTCTCCAGAGCCAGGCCAACTACCTCTTGTGCGTTCGTCAATGATCTCCTTGACCTTGGGCTTCTCGGTTGTGCTCTTTCGGGGCTTTTTGGCTGGTGGGGGTGGTGCATAGGCAGCTGCCTCGGGTTCGACCCACATGTCTGTGTAAACTTCTTTGTAGGGATTTTTCTCTTCTGGATAAGGAAAGCAGGTGATGAGATCATGGTTACCACGGACAAGCAGTGCCAGCACCCTCCCCTCCTCTGTTCTGCCTACAAAGGGGTGTAGCCTGGTCCCCAACTTGTTCTAGCTCCCAGCCCCCCAGTGTCAGCAAGCCAATGGGAGCATCATATTCTGAGTCCCAGAGCAGCACCGCTCCTACGCCAACCCCAGGGAAAGGGACACTCTCCCCGGGCCTCTCGACGGGAGGCATTGGCGGCTCTAGGCAGAGCCTTCCCAGCGCTGGCATGGAGCTGCCCAGCTGGCAGGGGTCCCAGGAGGCAGGGCTGAGCACCTGCATTTACCTTCGGGTGGCTCCAGGCCCTTGGGGCCAGAGGGCTGGAACCCTCCGAGAGCCCATTCGATCATCTGTTTGTTCTGCACCTCGACGGCCTTGGCAGTGTCGCTCTCGTCGCTGTCGTGGCACGCTGGGAACAGCTTCCCCGCACGGCTACTGGCCACCTGGAGGGCAACACGTGTGGGGGAGGCGTCCGGGCAGCAAAGCGTCCCAGGGAGAGACGTGTGGCCGGAGGACAGCAAAGGTGGCCGGAGGCAAGAGCTGGGAGAAGGGGTGGGGCAGGGCTGCAGGAGAACACTGGAGGAGGGAGTGCAGAAAGGTTCCCCAGGGCCTTACAGGCGGACCCCCTGCCTGGGCCTAACCGCTGCTCTCCAGCTTCCAGAATAGCCAGGGGTCCCTGCTGCCTATGCCCCCTCTGCCTCAGAGGGCCGCTCACCTGCAGGACCTCGTAGATGGCTTTGCGGTACATGGGCTGCTTGTTGTAGGTTGCCTGGTGGAAAGCGCTGCAGAACGAGCTCAGTGGCATCAGCTTCTCGACACACACCTGGAGGGACAACCACCGACGCCCCCTTGCTGCTCTGGCCACACAAGAGTCCCCACCGTGTGCCCAGCAGCAGGCAGGTACAGAGAACCAGCTACATCGACCAATGATTACGTGGTGCTCAAAGGAGGAGTCTAACCCAAGCGTTTCAGCGGGGAGGACATGAATGCAAGCAGGAAAGGAGTTCTGGAGAAAGGGCCCTGGAAGGCAAGAGCCTTGCAGGTGAGGTGCACCAGCTCTCCGAGACCTCTTCTTCCACCCCAGTTCTGGCCCTCACCCCCAAATACCACCACTACCCCCGGGGCCAAGACCCGTCCCTCCCTGAGGCTACCACCAAACCGCACAACTTACCACCGAGAACTTGCCGTCTCCGAACCACATGACCCAGCGGGTGCCTTCAGCTGCTCGGCTCCGGCCCGTCATCCACCAAGACACAATGCGGCCTGGCCACCAGGAGAAGCCCCGAAGTTTCCCCCACACCAGCTCCCCAATGCCAAAGCCCCGGCCGTCCTGGAGCCCCAAGGAGCAGAAGTCATTACGTGGTGGTCACGAGGCCCTGCCACCCTGATCCCCCCGTGGCAACCCCAGCCCTGGGCATCTGAGGGTCAGGACAGCCAGGAGGGAGCTCCATCTGAAGGACCGAGACAGAGCAAGACTGGGGAGACGAAGAGGCCTGGGGTCAGGTGGAGAGAGGAGAGCAGGACGGGAAGAGCTGGCAGTGGAAGGACCCAGGAAAGAGCTGGACGAGGCAGGTGAAGAAGCGAGCCGCTCACCTCGTACTCTGGCTCATCATCGGCTGCTTTGGTGGCGTTCTTATCCCCGGCGTCGGCTCCCACAGGCTCAGGTGTGGTGGCCACAGTGGGGGACGCAGGGTCGGTGGGCTGCTGCACTGCGGGAGGGCTGGCCTCCTCCACCTTCTGAGACTCGCCAGACCCCTGGCTTTCTTCCACAGCATTCATTACTGCAATCACCTTGGCTTTCTTCTCAGCCTGGAGAAAGAGGTAATAGAAGTTACCTTGACCTCTCCGGGAATTAGCAAGGCCGCTTGATACTGGGGGCCTCTTCTCAATTTCTTGGTCGCCCCAGAGAGTGACAGAAGGATAGAGCTGAGTTCTTAACTCATCAACTCAACTGGCTGGCCATGGAAAACGGGAAGATCTGAAGTTGGGGTGGTGAACTCCAATCAGTTGGCTGGTTTCCAACATCCTCTTGTGCCTCTCACAAAAATCTTCCTTCATCGGTGAGCATCATCAGTTGCCCACCCTCTGACACGGAAAAGATGAATTCTATTCAGAATGCTATTCTGTGCCTCAGCTTACGCACAGATCTTGGCTCCGTCCTCTCCTATCTTCCTTCCCAATCACGAACTGGCTCCTCTTGTCCTTTTCTTTATAATTTTCCTGGGCAATCAACCCCTTCTATTCCTGGTCTTGGCTTCCAGACCACACATCCAGTTTTGTCGTGATGTCTACCAAGGATGAAATCACTGTTCCGTGTTCCCCCTCTGTTCGAACCTCACCGAAAGAGCTGCAAGAGCTTGCCTGCTCCTACACCATTTGGAGTTCTTAGGATTGGATCAAATGCATGTTTTCCGATTCACCCCTTCTTTCTACACACACCTTTCAGATCCATAAATACATTTATTCTTTCAACAGTTCTTGACTGAGAACACACTACAGGCCATACATCCTCTCTGCCATCCTACAATCCAAACCCACTTATGCTCCCAACTGGCCAGTCTCCACCCATTCACCGCATCCCTCTCATCCTTCCCAAAACCTGCTGCACAATTCTCATCACCCTACAGAAAAGAACGAAATCCTTGATCCTTAACTCTGAGAACCATTCCACCTAGCATCACCCCAGCTACCAAATCCGAGGGACATATGAATCTCAAATTTCAAGGCTCTGCACCTGTTTCCACCACATTCGCAGAGAAACATCCCATATTCGATATGGTTTTCAACATGAAGCTTTCCCAGAGAGGTTAGAGCTGTGAATGCAAGCCCATCCTCAGGACTAAACAAGAATATCACAAAGCAACTTGGAGTATGAGCTCTAAGCTGGTCGGAGCACCCACATTTCCGATTCCCGTCCTTGCCTGGCGGTAACAACTGATTTCTGGAGCAGTCCTTTCTTTCTCTTCCAAGTTGCTCAACCTAAAAAAGCATTTGCTCTAAAGGATTTCCATTACCCTTTTCTGACTGCCTTAACAATTTGATGTAAGTATCAAGAATTCCAAGGACTTTCCAAAAAGCTCATCAATGGACTCCCAGATCCCAGGGCTCCAGGTGAAGAACCTTTGTTTTAAGATCAAAGGCCTACTGTGTTGTAGATTTGTTTCCTTTAGGTCTTCCTTCAAGTCTTTGTCTCCAGGCCACTGACCAAACCTGCTCCTGGAAGAGCCCTGGTACACTGAGGATGAAGTCCTGGTTCTTTCCGCTGACTCCATGAATTCTAAGATCAGATACTGCATCCTTTGCCCCCAGCCCACAATCAGCTGGGAAGAAGAGCTGGATGCCAGCTGTGGAAGAATGCACAGCAACTGTTCTTGCCTCCCAAGCCCCCCCCTCACCTGCCGGGACTTTGCTCTCCCCTTCTTCCCACCATCAATCATCTACCACCTCCTCCCCCACCAGAAGGTGCGCCTGGGTGTGCGCTCCGTTCTCTTCTAGAATCAGCTGTGGCAGCACGGCTGAAGTTCCAGACCTTCTCTCGGAGGGACACCATGCCTCCAGGAAAGTCAGGCATGGATGACTCATCGACAGCAGGGTGCCGCCGTGGGTGACCCAAAGACCCCGCTTCTTGGCCAGAACAGGGCGCAGGTGGCACAGGGCAGGAGGGGCCTTCTGAGCAAAGGTGAAGCCACTTGCACAGCGAGCAGGAGCGGGTGGGTGCCGGGCTCCCCACGTCTAGAAGGGAATCGTGCCTGATGCCACCCTCCTCACTCCCCCACAGCCCCTTTGTCTCTCTCCAACCCCTCCACAGCGAGTTCTTGAACATTATTCTTCCCCCACAACTTCCCCCAGCTTGTCAGATGCTGCTGCTGACGGCTGTTAGGCACCCCCAACCCACTAGGTGCAGGAGAACATGCACCCAGCAGGGTTTTGGCAGGCGGAGGAGGAGGAGGAAGGGGCCTTCATCGGGACGAGGCCGGCAGGGGTGGAGGAAGGAGAATGGGGGTGGGTTAGCAGCAGGAGGCAAGAGGAAAGGGGAAGAAGTGGCGGAGACGGTGGCTGGGTGGGGGAGGGGCCTCATTAGAATAGTCTGCCTAGGGCAGTGTGGGAATGCCTTTTTTCCACGCTCACTCCAACCCTCCTCCCCGGGCAAACAATGGGAGAAAGAAGGGTTAACTCAGGGCTTTGGCATTTGGGCTCCTGCTCCCTGTTCACAAGGTCCCACTCCAGAGCGGCCCAGAGACTGGGCAGGACCGGGGAGACGCCTCGCCAGCCCCCACGACTGTGGCTCAAGGAAGCCACTTCGTCTGGAGTTCGTCCACCCTGGAAAGCCACTGGTAACTCCGCTCTAGCAGAAGCAAGGCCTCCGCGTCCAGGCCCATCTTCCTCTGCTTCCTGTTCCAAAGGTCAGAGGGCCGGGTGCCCGTGTGGTGCAGTGGATCCCAGGCTGTCCCGGGCACCTCTCCCATCCCAGGTCATGGTCAGGCTGCACCCCCCCGCCCCCAAGGCATCCGCTGACGTGCCGCAGCCCCTGTCAGGGCCACACTGCTCCCTACTACCCAGCACCATTTCTCTCTGCCTGGCCTGCCCCGTGGCTCCCAGGGACACGCAGGAGAGGAAGCTGTCCCTCCCAAGAGGCTGCAAGGTTGGCATGGCCCAAGAACGGCATGGCCCGCCAGCCAAGAGCACAGGTCAGCAAGGAAATGCCAACAAGCCATCAGCCAGCCACTTCGGCCAACGCACTCCTTCCAGCCCAGCTCCTGGCCTGCCAGCTCCCCTGGGCCAGGGCCTGCCCCCCAGCCTTCACTGACTGCTGCCCCGGGCGCACACGCTGGGACTGCTCTTCTGGCCCTCGCACCGCCAGGTCCCACCTGAGCACAGGGAGAAGTGGGGCTGGGGGCTCCTGAGGAGGGAGTGGGTGGGACAGCACTAACTCAGCATCTGCAGAACTCGGGCCAGGGAGGCCGACTTTGACTCTTCTCAAATCCAGAGGGCTGCAGCGGCCCAGAGATCCTCCCACCGGCCCCTGCCGCCTCCCCGCCCCCAGTCTCCCCAGGGCTCCGTCCAGGAACCTACCCATAAGGCCAGGTGCAGCCCCTCTGTGGTCCGGCTCAGGTGTGAGCCCCGGCCCTGAAGCTCTGTAAGTAGCTGCCCGTCTGGGGGGAGGGGAAGGGGGCGATGGGGATGGGGGCGGAGGGGGCCAGAGAGAGGGGGAGGGGGGAGGTGGGGGGGAGGGCTTGAACATTTTCTTTGTCTAGAACTCCAGGTCACGTGGGCCCCGCTGGAGTGCCTGGTTGGCTGCGAGCGGGCCGGGGGAGGGGGCCGGCTCTCAGACGCTGGCAGTGGGCCAGCCCCTCTCCTCCCGTCCGAGGGGCGCGGGCCGCCGCTGGGGCCTGGGGGCGCGGCTGGGCCTCCGCCCGTTCCCAGGACCCCGCCCAGACCGGGGCTGGAGGCGGCACCGCCCCCTCCTCGGGGCTGGGCCTCCCGCCCCCTCACCCCCCAACTCTGCATGAGCTCCGAGGGGCGCCTCGGGGCGAGGCAGGCAGCCCGCGGGGGCTGGGAAGGGGACCCGGGAGGGAAGGGGCCGCACTGCAGCGGCGGAGGTAAGCTGGGAGCGTGTAGAGAACCAGGAGCGTCGGCGAAAGGAGAGAGGAGGTTGCGGACAGCCTGGGGGAGCCAGGAGAAAGTTGTTAAAAGTCAGTCTCTCGGAAGCACAACCAAAAAAAAAAAAAGAAGAAGAAAAGAAGAAAAAGCTTACAGATGAGCGTAGAGGCCCAGGAAGCTGTAGGGAAAACTCAAAGCACACAGAGATGGACAGAAGGCGCCTGCAGAAATTGGGAGCGCTCCAGATCAAGAACTGTTGGGGGAGGGCTTTCCTCTTCATACTACAGGTGGATAGAGAGGGTCCCTTAAACGCGTGGCTTGAGTTCAGGCTTTGGAAACCTCTTCCTGGCCAAGTCCCTGGGTCCCCCAGGTCACTCAGGATCTGCACTGGATGTCCCATTTTCCTGTTTGCAAGGGGGGCGGGGCGGGGCGCACTCTAATTTAAAAGTGTAGCAATTCCTCTTTGCCATCGTCTGGTGCTCAGGAAGACTACATTCCTCTTCTGGAACCTCCAGGGGCGGGATCAACCATTTCAATCTCCCACCTCCAGAGCAGAGGCCCCTACCCCCAGGGAGGAGGGAGACACACACACACACACACAGTCTCCGCCCCCATCTGATAAAGAAGCCGATCCTACTGGCCCTGCCTTCCAGGAGTTGACAGATTCAACTAGACCTGGAGAGATAGGAAAAGGTCATTGAAAAAACATCTGTGAAGATAACTATACCACAAATACCAAGCCCCATGGACCTGGCTGGCTTGAAAGCCCAACAAAAAATGGCTAGTATGAATGATAAATGAGGTTAAGGAGGTCAGTGCAAAGCAGAGATGAATCAGATTTGGAATGAAGTAAGATAGGAAGGAAGGAAGGAAGGAAGAAGAGACGTAGGGGTGGGGGGAAATCCTTGCCCACCTCCACCTCCTGACACCACTAAGGCTAAAGGGTGCAGAGAAAGATGTCAGTGGATATATCCCACAGCAGGGAAGAATAACCACAGGTGTTTCTGACAAGACCAGATGACTGGTTATTCTGGAAAGATCAGCCTGGTTTCCGTTTGCAAGCTGAATTAGGAGGAAAAGCAGAGGAACTGAAGGTAAATGCTCTCAGCAGCAGAGGGCTGTTTAGCCAGCAGCACCTGTCAGAAGATCTGGACTTGGGTTCTGGTTCACCATGACCTTGAATGAGTCACTTAACCCCAAGAAGTTGGGTTTTCTCATTTGCAAAACAGAAGTGATAACATCTGCCCTCCCAGGCCCTGGAATACCAGCATCTCTTAAAGAGATAATGCCCCAGGTGCCTGGCTCCCAGCCACCATCAGCTGGGAACATACCAGCTGGAACAGGTGCTGGTATAATGAGGTCAAGGGATGTGCTGTGAAGGACAGCCCAGCATCCCTCCTGGGGGTCAGCACCCTTCGGAGGGCCATCAGGGCCAGCAAGCCCTGGAGAGGGAGAAGGACTCCAAATCAGAGAGCTTTCTCCAAATAATACTTGGGGAGTTCACACTTCCCTCTCCCAACCCTGACTGAGACCCAGAATCCATCCATACAGCAAGGAGAAGGAGTCAAGCTGTTCTGCTCCAACCCATCTTCCAACCCAGTTGAGGGATCTGATATAATTTGTCAGGTGATCTCCAAACAGGACGAAAGCCCTGAATGTCCAGGCGTCCAGGGACTGTAAACAGGCCACTTCAGACCTCCCCTCCCCAATCTCCTCTCAAAATGAAACTTCCGATCTGGCTTGGCCAGCTCTTTTTAAAAAACACTAGATCTCATCTATGGCATCTCGCTTTCCATTGGTACGAGGTTAAACCCTTTAGACTCTATACTCTGTGGCCTTGGGACTTCAGACAGTAGTTACAATCCCTGTGCATGCAGCCAGGATCCAAAGTGTCGCATCAGACCAGGGCCATCGGTTTCACTTTCTCTTGGCCCACTTAATCAAGTAGCCTTTCCCTCCAGCTGCCAAACTTCCTTATTCTCATCCTTTAAAATTAAGCTGAAATTTTACCTCTTCCACACAGCTCCCAACTTAAGCTAAAGAAAGCCCAAACTCAGAGTTGTTCCCTCGCCAACTTAGAAGCTATGTGGACTGTCCCCCTCCTGAAGCTATGTGGACAGGAAAGGTTCCCCTCTTCTGTATGTAGGAGTCACTCAGAGATTCGTGTCTTTGTGCTCAGTGGGCAGAGACAGGCCCCAAAACAGAAGAGACCTCAAATCTAGGATAAGACCTCAAAACATAAGAGACCTGACTTTAGCAAAAGGTCAGGAAAAAAACAAGGGTAACCTTCCAGGATCCTCAGATCACGTATGTCCTTGACTTTCGAAAGGACCCTTCCCAGGCTAGTTATTGAGGTAGGTCTTTTTTTTTTTTAAGTTTATTTATTTAAGTAATCTCTATACTCAGTGTGGGGCTTGAACTCATGACCCTGAGTTCAAGAGTCACAGGCTCTTCCAACAGAGCCCTGAGATAGGCCTTTTGGTTGCAATAAAGATCATGAACCTGAAATAGGAGGGTCACATAAAACAAGCCAGGTTTTTGGAAACCTGGTTAGAAAGTATGTTGAAGGGGGGAACTCCTGGATGAAGAGAAGATCTAGTGGATGTCAAGAGCCTAGAAGAAGTGTTGGAGAGGAAGTATCCAGGAGGGCCCAGAAGAGAGGAAAGCTTGAAAGAGAGGGCCATTTCCCGTGTGACAGGCAGAAGGCAGTGATTCAACTCGCCTGATGAAATATCTCTTGAGGAAACCTGACTCTTCGCCCTGATCACGTACTAATCAAGCAAACTTCTCATTTTAATTACATTCTCCTCTGACTCCGATACCAGTAAGTTGTCGGAACACAGCAGGATGAGTGCTAGGATCTATCTGTATGGCAAGGACATGTCCTGTTATCGATCTCACCATTCTGGTGAGTGTCGCTCTCCTGTGTTCCTGAAGAACACGATCAGAGTAAGTGCCACTGACCTGCCTTTCCAGCTCACAGAACTGAGATGAAGCACGAGGGCCAGGATCGGCCAGTAAAGAGCAGTAATTCCCACCGGTCAAGGTGGGGATGCCGTGCCTGCCGGGCTGGTTGTGACTCAAAGTTCAGTGTTCTGTGGTACGCTCTGACATGAACTCCAGTGCCGGCAGGAGAGGGGAGGTCGTGTGGCTGCCATCAAACAGGACATTTAACCACGAGTCCGTGTATTCAAAGCCAGACAAGCCATGATCCCTACAAAGCTATCTGCAAAGCCACATACTGAGGAAGTACTGCATGTCTTCTGCCACAAGAGCACACCCAGGCATCCCAAGGCCAGGGAGACCCGATCCACACAAAAGGCCCTGAGATTAAAATGGATGTAGCTCAAAAGCCTCAGTACTACGCAATAGACTCTGACTACCTGTGATTACAGTCAACCCTCCGCATGGCATTCAAAGCCCCCACAATCTGTATAGCGCTTACATCACACAGCCCACGCAACCCACCCACTTGCTGTTCCCAAAATATGCCCTTTCCTGCCTCTGTGCCTTTGCTCATGCTGTTCCTTGCTCCTCCCCTTCAACTCCCACCAGCCCAAATCCTATCTATCCTTCCTGTTTACCAGTTACCTCTACCATCAAACCTTCCCTAGACCTGAACTGTCCAATAGGGTAGCCACTCACTGCATGTGCTATTTAAGTTAATTAAAATTAGGGGCCCTTGGGTGGCTGAGTCCGTTGGGTGCCTGACTTCAGCTCAGGTCATGATCTCGGAGTTCATGGGTTCGAGCTCCGCGTCGGGCTCTATGCTGACAGCTCAGAGCCTGGAACCTGTTTTGAATTCTGTGTCTTTGTGTCTCTCTGCCCCTCCCCTGCTTTCCCTCTGTCTCTCTCAAAAATAAATAAACATAAACAATTTTTAATAAAATTAAATAAAAATAAAAGCTCTGATCCTCAGTTGCACTGGTCACATTCCAAGTGTCCGAGAGCCACCTGTGGCTGGGGCTACAGATCTTAGAACATTTTGATCACTGCATAAAGTTCTGTTGGACACAGTCCTTTGCCCCTCCCCCTCACCTTTCCCCACTGAGAAACTGCCCTGCCCCCCACCCCGTGGCAGTATTCCAGAACCCCTTGTAATCCTCTCTTAGCACCTGCCAATATTTGCCCATACTAAGGCGACTGTGCACTCACTCATCTTTCTCCTCCACAAATTAAAAATTCCCAGAGGGCAGAGACTGAACGTCAGCTTCATACAGAAGCAGTGTGGACTCGAGCTTCCTGCACATAGTAGAGGATTTAGACCGTGGTTGCTGAAGTGAAATCAACATGGTCTCAGGTCCCTCATCCAGAATCCACCGCCAAAGTTCCCAGTTAGGGACAGATTCTGTCCGTAGCAAATTTGAATAGGTGCTGAGAGGTCCGGGCCTAGGGCCCCCCAGAGAGGCCAGGAATCTTTGTTTGCCTGTTCCCTGCAATCCATATGGAGGTTGCAAGCAAATGACCAGGACTGGGCTGCTGGCAGTGAAGCTAAAAATAGCGACGGAGCCAACAGCAAGGAGTTAGCAGGACTTGTTGCTAGGGAGACCAGTCACAGAGAGAGCAACTGAGCAGGGAGTGTCAGACCAGCACCTGGGGAGCAGAGGCCATGGGGGTGGGGGGACTTGAGGTTGACAGGGGCCCAAGGCTCCCACCTAGAGATGTTCTGCCTTCTGGCAGCTCCTGCCTAATGCTCTACGTGGGGCAAATGCTCCCCCTGTCCCTCAGTAACCCATCTCCATGGAAACCACCATTACTGGGGTGAAGTACCAGCCCCTGGAAGGGAGGCCTCTGCCTAGAGCTGGTTGTTATGGCAACACCCCCCCCCCTTTCCTGTCATTCTCTCTCTCCCGGGCTTCTCCTGTGGGGGAAAGGTGGGGGCCCGGTCTTGGCTTAACCAGCAGGACCAGGAAACACCCGCTTCCTGACAAGAGTAACCTGCAAGGGGTTCTTCAGAAGCTCCTGGGAACCCAGAGAGGCCGGTCAGTCCTCAGCACTGGGCAGACCTTCCTTTCCTTTCCCACAAGGGCCCCACAGATCATCTTGCTAGAGGAATGCCAAAGTCGGTTAGATTCAATTGTATTAGGATCATCCAAGGAGGTTTTTAAAAATACAGATTCTTCGGGCCCTCTTGTGGAGATCAGCAGGCTTGGGGCAGGGCCCAGGAATCTGTTAAACCTCCCTAGGTAATTCTGACTCTCACCAGGTGTGGAAAGCACTAAAGGCCCGGGCTGTCCTGGTTACAAATGAGAACTGAGCCCACCCTAAGGGTCAGAGCTAGTAACCAGAGAGGAAGCGGTGGGAGCAAGGAGGGGTAGGTGGAAGGATACGTGAAGGGAAGTTTCCTCAGTGCACACATCCGAGGGGAAGCTGGAGGGGAGGCTGCAGGGAGGCCGCATCTCCTGGGCCTTTCCCTCCTCCCCTTCAAGCCAGAACATGCTATCTTCCGATACCAGATTGTGATTTAGGACCCAGCCTCCCTCGACAAGCTGTGCCCTGTGACACAAGGCAGAGGTAGTGGGGTTGGGCAGTCTGGTTCCCAGAGCGTACAGAAGGGTGGCGGCCCAGGCAGATGATCTAGGCTGAAAGAAGCTATCCTCCTTCGGAAGGAAACCAAGAGGGTCACCATGGCAACGTGCAGTGTACTGGCCTGGCTGGGCTCTGTGCCATCCTCCCAAACTTGGGGGTGCAGGAGAGATGCAGCAGCATTCAGGCAAACGCCGGAGGGGTATGGGCACCCCGCCAGTCTAAGGACCCACAGGGAGGCCATACTGGACAACGGAGCCGACCTTGAAGCCTGCCAGAATCCAGACGCCAGAATCCAGGAGCACAGGGGGGCCTGAGCACCTGCAGTGGCCAGGCTGGGGGAGGACACTGTGGAGGTGGGGGAGACGGGCCACCGCCCTTCTGTCACTCACAGCCTAATTGTGTGCCCAAGACCCACCGCACATGGAACCACAGCCCTCATGCAAGACAGCATGCAATTAGCTGGTAAATTATGTGGTAGGGATGGGGCGCGTCTCCGCGCGCTAAAGGAAACCAGGGAGGACCGAGATCAGCAAAGGCAGTAACGGGATGACAGAGGGTGAGCCCGGAGTGGGCACGGCCTCCCAGCCTTCTCAGACAGGAGTGGCCAGATCTCTAGGGGTGTCTGCAGTTGTATCGACTCCCCGGTAGATGGGGGGGCAGGGGTGCACAGCACAGGCATGTCTGTGAAGGAGGAGGAGCCCTAGCTCCCTCCCGCTCCGCGCCCACCCCCAATGCCATCCTCGCACTCTGATGCATTCTTCTGAGCCACGGAGGCACCTCACCTCATCTCTTCCAGCCACAATCCCAGGCAGCCTCTACTCCTCCCCAGCCTCTAATGCTGGGCGCCTGGAGGCCCCAACTCGCCAGAGCAGCCCTGAGGCTTCTGGAATCCCAGCTCCTTCCTCACTGCGTCCACCTGCCTCCTCCTTCCCTACCGCTCCAGGTCTGCTCCGTAAGGGGAAGGCTCCCCCCTCCCCCAATAAAGCCAGCTCCCCCCTGCAGAGCGGGTCCCATCCCCTAGCCCGGAGCTGTAGGGTGTGCAGGGCTCCACCTGTGAGTGAGTGGGGTGCAGTCCAGGTAGGGAGCAGGGGTGTGGGTGGCACTGCTGGTCCCCACACCTGACCACATCAAAATCAAGGAGTGGGATGTGAGGTCTCAGACAGCAAATACACATCATAGCTGATGCCAAGACCTTGAATAAGTGCCCAGCTTCTTTGAACCTTGATTTCCTAACCAGTCTGACAGGACCACAAATATCTGCGGATATAGGTAAGATCAGAGGAGGTCAGGAAGGGGGGTGCCTGGGTGGCTCAGTCGGCATCTTGGTTTCGGCTCACGTCATGATCTCACCATATGTGAGTTCAAGCCCCGCATCTGGCTCTTGCTGACACTGTGGAGCCTATCTGGGATTTTCTCTCTCTCATGCTGCCCCTTCCCTGCTCGTGCTTGTGAGCACACACTCTCTCAAAATAAATAAACTTTTAAAAATATATTAAGAAAAGGGAGTCAGGAGGGTGCAACATGTTGTGAGGTGGAAAGAACCCTATGACAGGTTTGCCTGAGGACTTGTCGATGTGGTTCACTTTGCTTTAGAAACCTGACCCTAGAGAGAAGTGTTAATTTTATACCTGGGGCGTAAGGGTCGAAAGGAACCTGATAAACCCAAACAGCCTGGGCTGCTCTCCTCTCCTCTCCCCTCCCCTCCCCTCCCCCACCCCTCCTCCAGGCTCTGGGGGTCAAAGGGAGGGGCTCAGGGACCACCATTCAGATTCAGGCATGCAGACCCTCTCAAGTTTCAGTCCAAAGTGGAGACCCAGGAGGAGCCGGCCGACAGGCATTGCCGTAAACTACAGCTGGAACGCCTACCATCTCCATCCCAAAGGGAAAATTTGAATTCCTGTACCAAGTCCTTTCCGGTCTGCGCTCCCCCACCCATGTTTGGAAACAGCTCCCTAGCTCTGCCTGCCGTAGGGCCCGCACTTCTTTCCCAGCTCAGCATTCCAAGACCAGAGAGTCTCACCCAAGGCGGTACCTTGGTACAGCAGCTCGGTGGGCCAGGGCCCAGCGCTAAACTCCACAAATAATGAGTCCAGAGGAGAGGCCCAGGCAGTGGTGGTTAAAACAGGACTCCTGGGTGATCCTAACGTGCACAGAGACTCTCTGATGCGGGTGACAGGGTGGTAGGTGAAATAATAAATAAATGCATCTTTTGGAGGAATCTCTTCTGTGCCACATTTGCTTTACTTGGAATCATCCAGAGTTTGGTGGTTCTCAAGCTTTTGTAAGCCAAAGAGTCATCTGGGAAGCTGGCTAGGAAATCAGCTTTCTCAGGAACCGCCCTGAGATTGTGCCTCCTCGGGTTCTGAATGGGGCCTGGGAACAGGACTCTGACGCAGCATTACCCAGCCCACCCTTATGATGCACTGAATTCTGACAGCATCTTTGTTACGCATAAAGCAAGTCCAAGCCAGTTTTTGGGTTTTGTTTGCCCCACAGAGTTGCCCTTTAAACAGCTTCTAGATTCAAATATACAGGAGACTGAGCTGTCTCATCCCTGTTTGTGTTTAATTCCTCAGAGTTGGAAATGAAAAATTAAAATCCATATACGTCTCGCCATTTATCGACTAAAGAGGAAGAGGGGGAGAGCTGTAAGATATCTATAAAGAGTTGTAATTAAAAAATGGCAAATCTGAAACCTGGCAAAATCACATGCACATACACACACACACACACACACACACACACACACACACACACACACACACACACACACACAGGACAAGGCAGTCATGGGAGAGTATGAACTGAGAGGTGGGGGACCAGGATGGCCAGACGCTTCAGAGATCACAGCTCCATGGACTGGTGAAAAAGGGGCCTTTAATAGGTTTCAGAACTCATTTGGGTTCGAAGCCCTCACAGTCCTGGGCGCCAGCTGTTCCCAGAAGCTCTAAGTACCTGCCCCTCCCTATCCTGGGGCTGCTCTCCATGCTTCCGGCTCATCCCTCCCAGCCCTGCAGCAGGCACATGCCCTCCACAGCAGTGATTCCAGAGTCTGGTTCCCGATCCACCTTCAGAGCTGCTGGCTACACCTCTCCCAGTGCAACAGCCACCCTGCTGGCTTCTCAAAAGCAGCTTGGTTAACACCTAACTCAGGCTCACCCTCTCTCTCTCTCTCTCTTTTTTTAAAAATTTTTGTAATGTTTGTTTATTTTTGAGAGAGGGAGAGAGACAGAGCATGAGCTGGGAAGGGGCAGAGAGAGGAGGAGACACAGAATCCAAAGTATGTTCCAGGCTCTGAGCTGTCAGCACAGAGGCTAACACAGGACTCGAACTCACAAATTGTGAGATTGTGACCTGAGCCAAAGCCAGACGCCCAACCAACTGAGCCACCCAGGAGCCCCACAGGTTCACACTCTCTTTTTTTTTTTTAATATTTTTTATTTATTTCTAGGAGAGAGAGAGACAGCGTGAGCAGGGGAGGGTCAGAGAGAGAGGGAGTCACAGACTGAAACAGGCTCCAGGCTCTGAGCTGGCAGTCAGCACAGAGCCCGACGCGGGGCTCGAACCCTCGAACCGCGAGATCATGACCTAAGCGAAAGTCGGACGCTTAACCGACTAAGCCACCCAGGCGCCCCTTAAGGGAATATATTTTCATGACCTTGGGGTGGGTAGAGAATTCTTAGACACACACTCACACACACTACCCAATAAAAAGGAAACAAATTGATAAATTGGACTTTGTTAAAACTAAAAGCTTCTACTCATCAAAATACATCCTTAAGAAAATGAAAAGCTCATACCACCTTCCAGTCTTCCAGTCCCAAACCTGCTCTTCCTCCAGGATTCTCTAACTCGGGGAGTGACCCCCCCCCCGCCCGCCCCCTAAGTACCAGCAGGTTTCTCCCTGCCTTCCAGCTGGAGACAGTACTGTCAGTTCTCTCATGTCTGCCCCTTGCTACCTGGACCCTCAGTCAAAGCCCAGTGGAAGCCCTCCTAACTCGCCCTGCTTCTCGGCTTCTCTGCTCTGGACTCCCTGGCAATGCCGCCGGGGCCATCTTCCTAAAAGCCATGTCCACCTCTCTCACATTCCTGCTCTCTGCTGCACAATGACGCCCACGTTTCTCACCACGATGGGGAGGCCTTTCCCGATCTGACCATCTTCCTTTGTAGGCTTCTCTCTCCTAACACTTCCTCCCTGACTGTCACACCCTGGTTACCAGATCTCTTGCTGTTCCCTGAACAACCCAGAAGCGTCACGGCTCCTTCTTCTTGCCCCCTTCCCCGTAGTGGTTCTTCCCTCATTTATCCCTACCAGAATTCCCAAAGGAGGCCTCCACCAGGAAGTTCCCTGCAAAAGTGCTCTTGGCCTCCACCGTGCTCTCTGGACTCGGTACCAGGAGCACAGAACAAGTCCCCCAACGCTGAGGTTCTGGGCTGAAAGAAACTATCCTCCTTCGGAAGGAAACCAAAAGAGTCACACAGTCCAGCTGACCACCCCATGCTTCAAGGCCATGGGGCCTCCTGGACAAACGGTCTGGTCTTTAAAGCAAAGCAGAGAGAACTTCACCATTAAATCTTTTCCTATGTCTGCCTCATAGAAGGTGCTGTAAGAACGCTTCTCCAACTTGGGCTAAATATGCAAGCATCTGAGGTGCTCTAGACTCCACACTCCCAGAGGGTTTCTCGGCACCTACCTTAAGATCCCACTCAACGCCCTTCCCCTGCCATCCCCATGAGGCAGACTCTTGGTTCCTGGGGAAGGCCTGCGTGCTGTCCCTTCTTTGTCCCCGAGGCTCTCGGGCAAGTTGGTGCTCCCATGGCCTGTTTGTCCCTAGTCCTAAAATTGCCCTACTGGGTTGCAGCACAAGGTACTCACCTGCCTGCCTGCCTCTCCCAGGGGAAGGGGGCATCCCAGGCTGGGATTCTGACTTTCCTTCAAAGTTGTTTCCGAAGTATCTAGAAAATGTCGGAATGCAGTAGACCCCCAGACACGTGTTGTTCTCTTAAAGCTCAGTTAAGTTTCGACAATTCTTTGAATGAATGAATGAGTAAATGAATGATAAAAAGAAAACTTGCAATATGGGGCCGATCTAGGTAGATGGCCATCAGAGCCAGAAGCTGGACTGTGAATTCCCAAGCTAAGGAAATGCCCCAGGAAGATGTGTCCCATGGAGAGGTGAGAGGGGGACACTTTGCAACATGGCTTTTTTTGTATGAACTCAAGGCCCTCCCTAGCCTGGGCCTAGTGTCTGAAGATGAGCACCAAGGTCAGCCTTTCTGATCCAGGTATAAAACAACAGAGGACGAAACACAGATAGTAGTGAAGAGGGAAGGAAAGCACCAAACACGTAAATATTACAAAAGTCTTTATAAGAATCCTTGTTGGGATACTTTATGTACATGTTTCTACAAAAGGCACGTGGGTAAGGTCTGAGAACGCGCTCGGATATTTCATTTAGAATTCATGTACAAGGTAGTATAGGAGACAAAGGTGCTACAAATCGAGACTCCAGCCCTCCGCCCCACAAATTATAAAATTTTGGAATCTCTGGGGTCAGCTGAGTCTATTTCTGTCACATTACAAATGAGGAAGCTGAAGTGCAGGGAGGAAAAAGACCTTCTCAAATGGATCAGGGGCAGAGGCTGAGCCCAGAAACCGAGCCTCCTGAATATCATTCCCACATTGTTCTAATCCAATCTCACAATGTCAAAGGTATAGTCATGAGAAACCAGCAACTCAAGGGAAGGGCTCAGGAACAAGTGAGTGGAGTAGGGGCAGGGCGAGGGCGATCCCAAGGGCCTAAAGGACCCAAAAGTGACTCAAATGGAGAGGCCTGAGTTCAGACAACCCAGGAGGTGGGGAGAGGAGGTGGCAGCGGGGGCAGGGGGTGGGGGTAGGGCTGGGTCAACTCTATCCTCTTTTTTTTTTTTAATGTGGTATGATTCTTTTTCTCTCTTTTTTTTAAGCTTATTTATTTTTTGAGAGAGAGAGAGAGAGAGAATAAGTGGGGGAGGGGCAGAGAGAGAGGGAGAGAGAGATTCCTAAGCAGGCTCTGCCCTGTCAGCACAGAGCCCAACGCGGGGCTCGAACTCACAAACTTCAAGATCATGACCTGAGCCGAAGTAAGACTCTTCACCAACTGAGCCACCCAGGTGCCCCCACTATCCCTCTCTTTTAACCCCATACTTTAGTTTGAGGAGAAGCCACCAGCAAACCAGGTAGATTCTATTCTAGGTGAGTCATTTGGGTGCAAAACAGAAGCGGCAGGGGGTCAGTTTTGTCCCTGGGAACAGCCTACAAGCATATCCATGTGGCTCTCACCTCCTTATCTAGGGGAATCTTAGTTTCCTAAGAATAAAATAGGGATAAAAATAGTTCTTATAGTAATTGCAGATAATATATCCGTCAAATGACAAAAATAATACAATTCAGTAATGCCCTTGATGTCCTTTATTTCAGGAAGAAGAATCCGAGGATTGGAGGGTACAGTGCCTGACAGGCAATGGAGCGCTCTTCCCCGAGGGATTCTGGGTAGGAAGCGAGTTTGAAAGAATGTTAGAAGAGGTAACACGGAAAGACGGCATTATTGGCTAGGAAGTGGGGAATGTCCTTATGAGGCTAGCAGCTCCTCTTTCCTAGGGCAAGGTGAGCTAACGAAAGCTGAGCTGGACGATTGTGACTGGCGTAGGTTGTTTGACCTGTGGTTCCCATAAGCGCATACCAACTTAGGTTTAGATTTGCCAACGTAAGCCGAGGCACTGGAACATTCCACAGCTTCGTTCTATGGGGAACGTGAATGCTATCGGCACAGTGCCAGGCACCAAGTAGGTACTCAGTAAAGTCCAACCCCTCTTGCCTGGTGTCCATGATGCCCTGGCCAGCCGCTAGACCTCACCCACAACTCCCACCACCCCCACCATTTGTTTTCTCACCACTAAAAAGTGGGGGTTGTTCTAAGAGCTCTTCTCTGTGCCCCTCGATAAAGTGAACACTTCAGTGTGCAAACGGCCCATCCCCTGAGGAGACAGTGGGAGCCTCTAGGATGACAATTTCACAGCCAGCCCTGGAAGCCGCTCTGATTATAGGCTGTCACAGGAATACCTTTAAAAACCTGTTCAGCCTTTTGGTAAAGTACACACTTGTCATGCTCGCTCCAAACGGCATCACCGCCTTGAAGGGAGATGTTATTTTTGAGGCCATCCTGCAAAAGTTCGGGTTGTCATTAATTTACATATGGTGGGCAAGTGAGGAATGCCGGCTGGTCAGAATGCCCTAAAACTGCTTTCTGTGTAGTTTGCTAATAATTTGATTTTAGTCCTTAACGGTCTACTTTGTGTGGCCATTTCTCAGGTCTCCGGCACTAAAGCCCAGGGGAATCACACCTAATTCATCTCCTTATTCCCAAAGCCCCAAGCACAATGGCCCCCTACTTAGTAGGTGCTTAGTGATTGCTTATTAAATGGAATATAGCACAGCAGGAGATGACCCTCTCTGGACATTCGCAGGCTGTTCTTCCCAGGACAGCCAGGAATCAGTCTGTTGAAACCGCAGGGTTATAAAGCAAGAGGAAGCAACATCTGCTCAGCTCACAGGAGCAGCAGCACAAATGGCCAATAACCATATGAAAAGAAGTCCAGCCTCACTTATTATCTGGGAAATGCCAATTAAAATCATAACAAGATACCGTTTTTTTTTTTTTCCCACCCGTTAGATTAGCAAAATATTGATGTTGGCAAAGGTGGAAGTCTTCTCATACCCTGTTTATGGGAGCACAAATTGGCGCTGCCCTTTTTGGAAGGCAATTTGGCAGGTTCGATAAAATGCAAAACACACATTCCCTTCGACCTAGCCTTCCTCTTTCTAGGCATCTTAGAAAAACGCCGATGCACAAAGAGGCATGACCAAGGATGCTCGCTGCTGCAACGCGCAGGCCGTGAAATAGTGTAAACAACGCAAACGCCCCCCCGCTCAGAGAACGGTTAAACAAAAATCACGGTAATCCATATGGTGGGATAGAAGAGTGATTACGTGGCTAGATTGTTGAGACTTATTGTAAGTGAAAAGCCAAGCTGTAAAACAAAACTACAATGTGGTTCCGTTTATGTAAAAAAGGGAAAGAAACAAAAGCAACTGTGAAGCAAAATTATATATTTATACACACAGAGACGGATAGAAAAAATCATGTCGTATATACACCAAATGAACATCAAGCATCTCTGCTGGCAGAATTAAAACCATGGCGGAGGGATGAGTTTTTTTACGATAAGAATGCATCTGTGTAACAACTTATGCCATTTAAAATAATTTTAAAAAGTATCGAGCTCCTGTGGTATGCTAGCCCTGTACCAGGAGCTTTCAAAGCTAAGAATTACTTTGTTAACCCACACCATTCTGAGATTAGAATTACTGATTCATTCGGCAAGCCTTTACCCAGTGCCCCCTGAAAGCCACACCTGGGGACAGAGGTGCCCAGAGTGCCTGCATCTACCAAGCTCGGGTTGGGGAGAGGCCGAAAGCCAGCACTGGCAAGAGCTGCTGTCACGATGCGGGACACGCCCGGGAGTGTGGGGCATGGCCAAGTCCAGCTACAGCCGAGGGCTCTCAGCCCGGTGGGGTTAAAAGTGATGCTTAAGGTCCCACATCTGGTAAGTGGCCAAGTGGCATTCAAACTCCCCTCCAAAGGCACCTTTCCCTTCAGGAATATAAAAGCTTTGCTACCTGTTGGGGAGCCCAGCAGAGAGGGGATGGGGAGCTGCCAGATGTAGGAGGGGGGCGGGGGGGGGTGTCTATGTGAACCACAGATTGTCATCATCACTACTGAATATGTAGTAAACATCTAACAAGTGTAAAGGTGCATGAGTCTCTCCCTTCAGGACGGGAGCCAGGAAAGAGACCAGATCCTAGCCCAACAGGACATGGTGTCCTTGCCTTGACATAATTTAGAATCAGGCAGGGCTGAAGAGGTTACTGAAGGAGCCACAACATCACGCAGCTACAGGGAAGTCCTGAAACCATACGAACTGGAACTGAGTGAGTCCTCAGCCCCTCTGGCCTCACAACTGTTCCCGCTGCCTGAGCAGCCCTCTGTCTCACAACGGTGACCAGTGAAATAGCACATGTGAGAAGACCTTCCTAAAGCCACCGTACTCCCCTGGGTCATTCTGTTCTGTTAATCATTAGAAAGAGGAGCCCAGACTTGCCCTCCTCTGGGAGGAGGGACAGCCTCACCTCTGCCCACCCTGCCAACAGGGCCTGGGCCAGCTCCACTGGGGCAGGGAAGGTTCTCGTCAGCACAGCAGAGGCCCGGCGGAAACAGTGGGGCACAGGGTGCAGGAGAATCAGGGTCACACCTCACCCGTGGGAGCCTCATAGCACAGGCCCCTGCCCCATGCTGTTCCCCAACTACACCTGTCAGCACCTCTGAAAAACCAGATGAGGCCAAGGGCTTGGGGCCTCAAGGCAGAAATCCAAGGGCCTCAGCTCCCTGAGAAGGTGTCCCACGGTCACCGATGTCTCAACTGCTCAGCCAACCAACAGGTACTTATTGACCTATCTATTCTCCTTGTCCAATATCAGACTGGGCACAATGGCGGAAGACAGGAGTAACATGAAAGAACTAGTGAAAAGTACCCTACGAAATACAACTGAGTGCTTCATCTAAAAATACTAACAGCAAGGGCAAAGGGGTGCAGAGAAGGGGAGAGGTCAGCGTGAACTGGAGGAATACTAGAAGCCGTGGACTCCAGGGGCGCCTGGGTGGCTCAGTCGGTTAAGCGTCTGACTTCGGCTCAGGTCATGATCTCGTGGTTTGTGGGTTCGAGCCCCGCATCAGGCTCTGTGTAGACAGCTAAGAGCCTGGAGCCTGTTAGGGATTCTGTGTCTCCCTCTCATTCTGCCCCTCCCCCACTCATACTCTGTCTCTCTCTGTCTCAAAAATAAATAAACTAAAAAAAAAAAAAAAGAAGCAGCCATGGACTCCATCCTGCAGAATGTATAAAGGAAAACACAGTCGGGGGGAAAAGGGGAGCAGCAAATCTAAAGGGGGACTGGTCCCTTTTAGAGGGGCTTCCTCTTAGACAGTGGCAATAAAACAGGGTGGGGTGACTGTGAGGTCCCAATGGGAGCTGACGCCTTGAAAAACAGCCAGAGCATTTCTGGCACAGATGAGGGAGATGATGGGGAGCCACTGAAGGTGGTATAGCAGGGCCCAGTTAGGATTCAAGCAGAACTTAATCCTTAAAAGGATTAGTAAGGAAGTGACTGTGTGACAGGACAGACAGAAAAAGACAGCTTCCCACCTCGGTCTCAGGAAAGAAGCACATGTCTCATCTTCCTCACCCACTTGTTTTAAATTTCATTCATTTTGTGATAGTCTAAGCCTTCTTAAAAAAAAAAAAAAAATGGGGGAGGAGAGGAAAGCCTGGGAGGTAGGTAATCTCAGACAGAAAAGGAAAGAGTAAACCTCACTCAGTAACTAGACTGACAAGGATGTCGTGGCAAAAGGAAATTCAACAGAGAGACTGTTTTGAGGAAAGCAGGCCCCCCAGGTTGGGGCATGTGGACCAGGGCAGGGGCAGACTGGGGTGTGGTGGGAGCCCCAAGACAAGACACACAGGCCTCAAGCCCCACATCCTGTCTTTCACTCCCAACTTCCATTCCTGATCCTGAAAAGGCCATGCTGCCTTGTGCCTCAGAACCTTTGCACATGCTGTACACCTCCTTCTGCAATGCCTTTTTTCCCCTTCCCTAAATTCTAGTCCATTCTTTAGAAGCCAAAAGCTACCTCTTGCTGATGCGTGGATGATCTGGGCAAAACTGCTCTAAGCCCCTTGGGCAATGCTCTTCCTGAGGTGCCCTGAACCCCTGTCCTATCTTGGGGTAACTAGGAATCTTCTTGGCTTCCAGTAGCCCCAGTATCTTACACAGTGCTCAGACATGGAGTGTTCTGGTAGCTCAATAATGGCGCCCTGTGGGAAATTTTAAAGAGCAGGTGTCACATTCTGAGGTTAAGAATAGCTGGCTGAGCCTTCAAGTGACACCGCCTAGGAAACAGTGGAACTGTGTTTTAGGAGGGCACGTAGTAGGATCTAGGAGAGCACATAGGGGGCAGGTGGATCAAGTCTGGTGGGAGGAAGGGGCGGGCAGAGATCTGGGGATGCCACAGTTAAGGGACAGAGGAGAATGCCAAGCAGATGCAGTTGGAGGAAACGGGGAAGGATCTCATGGCCAAGGTCAGGCAGGCCTTTGGGAGGCAGGGTCAGAAGAAAGGGTCGGATGCCAGAGAACTAGGATGAGGAGGGTTTCTTTACCCACCCTGGGAAGCCTCTGGGAAGCCAGGCCTGCTGGTGACAGTTACTACTCTTTCATCTGAAGGGAACCTGGCAGTCTTGAGGGCTACCTGTGTTTCCCCAACATTCTTATTGCCTGCAGCTAGCTCTCCTCTGGACCCCTGGCAGAGCCCATGGGGGGCGGGGACGGTGCTGGGGCCAGGCCTCAGGGGGCAGGAGGAAGCCTGAATGGGGCCTGAGCTTGTGGCCAGCACCTAATAAGGGCAGCCCCGGCCCCCTAGTTTGAGAATGAGGGCATCAGTGGTTCTAACACCTGTACCAGCAATCACAGAATTCTTTATGCACCTTTAGTTATAGAATATGAGTAAGGAACGATTCAACGGGCAGCAAATTTTTTTTTAACTTTTTTTTTCCCCCAAAAAGCTCTATGCCCGATGTAGAGTTTGAACTCAAGACCCTGAGATCAAGAGTCAGGTGCACTATCAACTGAGCCAGCCAGGCGCCCAGCAAATACACTTTTGGGGCAGTCTCTGCATCGCAAACCACACCTACCTGAAACATTTTGAATTAAATCAACTTTTTAGTTTTTCTGTAAATGCTCATTTTATTGGCTGGGGGTGGGGAAGCAGATGCCAAAGGTTTAAGATTTACTAGAAAAGCTTTTGATGATGGTTAAAGCTGGGCGACAGGGGTTCAGGACACTGCTCTCTCTACTTCTGCGTCTGTTACAGGGCATCTATGATGAAGTCTTTTGAAATTGTAGTGGAACACTTAAAATGGAGAAAATACACCTATTTATCTTCATGTTTCCTGCAAGCTGAGAAAAGATTCCCCTTTTTTATTGCAACGGAGGGCAGCCCTCCATACTGCTTCTTTGAGGGAGCACAGTTTGAGGGCCACAATTTATAAAAATTTATAAAAAAAATTTACTAGGTGAGAAAGTAATCATGTCCAAGCTTCTGGCCCTAGAGCAGAAAAAAGCAAAGCCCCCCCGCGCCCCCCCACTGGCCCCAGGGGACTGATTAGTGGGCACCTGACCAGACGGGAAATACAGCCCAAATTCCTGAGTTTCCAGACCAAAGACCACACTGCATGCTCAGGGTCAAGTGCTTCTCTTCCCCCAGACCTTGGACAGGCTGCCCCTTTTCCAGGCTCTTCCCAGAGAGCAATTTCTGCCTTCCTGGATCCCAAAGGAACTGGAAACAATCGAGCAGCCAAACCCCTACCTTGTTCTGAACCCCTTTCAGAGCAGCTCTCACACAGCGTGAATGGGACAACGCCTTCCTTTGCAGGCCAGGGGGAAACGTCCCAGGCGGTGGCGATCCGAGGCATTGCTGCTCCAGTCCCGCTGC
This sequence comes from Proteles cristata cristata, assembly GCA_017311185.1. Classification (NCBI taxonomy): domain Eukaryota; kingdom Metazoa; phylum Chordata; class Mammalia; order Carnivora; family Hyaenidae; genus Proteles; species Proteles cristata. Next base: position 130,786 of record JAESUZ010000567.1, read on the forward strand.
CGGAGGTCAACCGCCTTCTCTCTACTAACCAGGCAGCAGAGCAGCCCCACAAATCGGGCTTGATAGGCTGGGGGCTCCTTGGTCTTTCAGTCTCCTCACCTCCTCTCTCGGCTGCAGCCTTCCATGGGCTGGCCTCCACCTCCCACGGAAGTTTCTCTTAGAAAAGTCATCAGCTGACTCCAGGGCACCAAATGCAACGGGCATACGTCTCAGTGAATTCAGCCTCCACAGTGCTGGGCAAACACTCTCTGGAAAGCCTTCTCCTTTCTGAGACATGGCTCTTCTCCTCTCAGCTGCCCCCTAGACCCCTCTCAGTCCCTGCTGCCGGCCAGTCTACACTGCCCATAAATGGTGGGGTTTTCGTGCATGTGATCCTGGGACTTTGTCTCTTCTCTCTCCCTGTCTGTGAGTGAGCTCATCAGTTTCCCTGGACTTAAACACCAGCTTCTGCTCTTGACGCCCTCTCACCTTTGCATCTGCATCCCCGACTTCCCCACCAGCCAGGCGCCAGGCACCTCCACATCTCGGAGCAAACTTGCAATTCCAGCAGTCTCACACCTGCTCCTCTGCTAGCCGGCCCCATGTGAGGACATGGCCTGACGATCACTGGGTAGTCAGGTGAGACCCCTGGGAGCCCTTCCACGCCCTCCCCTCCTGCACTGCTTCTCCCCTCTATCAGCAAGCTCTGCTGATTCCATCTCCAGAATACATCCCGAACCTGGCCTATCTCCGTTGCTGCCCCTTTAACCCACAGCAGATCATTCCTCTGTATAGAAACCTTCAGTGTCCTCAGAACTACACCAGCTTCCGGCCAGGACCTGCAAAGCCCCATGTGCTTGGACCCCTGCCTACCCCCAGCCTTGTCCGGCCCCACTTCCTCCCTTGTTGTTTCACGCTGGGCATACTGGTCTCTCTCTTTGCCAAACAAAGTGCCTTGCTTGTGGTGTTTCCTCTTCTTAGAACACTCTACCCCATCCGGCTCCTCATCAGACACCTTCTGTGGGGGTCATGGGGTGAGGGGTGGGAGCTAGCTAGTAGAGGGATTTAAAGGCAAGAGGTGTTGAGGCAATGGAGACTGAAAGACCCAGGAGCAACCAGATGAGAGCCAGCTCTCCTCTTCCTTTAGGTCTCAACTTAAATGCCACCTCTTCCAAGAAGCCTCCCCTGATCACCCCACCTAAAGCAGGCCTCTGTTATTCTCTATTTCAGCCCCTTCTTTACTTTTCCGTCTTGTTCTATCACCTCCATCAGAATGTCAGGTCCATGCGGCCAGGAATTATATATATATATATGCACAGAGCCTACAACACCACCCGGTACGCGGTAAGTGATCAAGAAACATTGGTTGAACGAACAAAGAAAGCAGTCACTGCCTACGAATTAAGCGGTTCCCTGTAAGTGCAAGAGGTTAACCTGAAGGGGAAACTGAGGCTCGGCCAGGGCCCGACAACAGCTCCAGAAGGTGAGTGAAGCTAACTTCTGGTTTTCCAATGCCGTGGGACGGGCTGGGACCCAGGCCAGAAGGCACCTCACCTCCCTTTTCCAGCGTGCCAGCCACTCGTCCCGCTTGCGCTTGCTGATGTAGTAGGGGTCCCCCGCCTGGAAGGTGAGCCGCGGCATGGGCCGCTGGCGGAGGCTGGACTCCCAGCCCAAGCCACCCCGCAGCCGGCCCCGGGAGCCCTAGGACAGAGAGATGACAGAGAGACAGACTGGCATTAAGATGGGCACGGATAGTCCCGCTACAAGGGCTGGTTGTTCCTCCTGAGGGGAGACTGAGGGGGCACTCACCTCGAACACAACACAGGAGCTCTGACTCCTGGCCAGAGACGCCACCCCTGCAAGTGCTGGACAAGCCCCTGTTGGGGCTGGAGGGGGGAGCCATGGGGCAAAGGGGCATGAGGCACGTGGACATGAACCACGATGGGGGGCGCTTGGCCTCAGAGCGGGACCAGCTGGCCGCCTCCTTGCGGGACTTCTAATCTCCACACCCCCCCCCCCCGTTCCCTTCCTTCTTCCGTGGGGACAGGTAAAGAGGGCGGCGGGGCCACCTCAGGATCCCCTCACACACATTCGCCAGGTTGGTCAGAGAGGTGGACTCTCTTCTAGAATCAGTATCCACAGAGCCTCTGGGGGTTGAGGAAAACACTTGCCTCCATTTTCATGGATTCGATGTTGGTCTCCTTCTGTTCTTTGCCTGTGGAGAGGGAAGAACAAAGGGACTGTCGCAGAGTTACAGGAGTGGCTCCGAGGCCCCACCTCGTGCCTGGGGTCCCCGCCACAGCGACAGGGGTCCTCCAACCATTCGGTGGTTCATGTGTCAAACCTGATGGCCCACCGTGTGCCAGGCACCGTGTTGGCCCCAAGGACCCAGGGCAGGGCCTAGAGCAGAGAAGCGACCGGTGCGGGGTCGGGGGCCCCAATCCGAAGGAACAACAGAAAACCCAGGGCACGGTTCCTGGCCCACCGACACTGTCTCAGGCACACAAAAGTGGCCGTCCAGAAACAGCTCTCTTCCCCAGAGGAGGGGCCAGACTACACAGCCTCCCCCTACCCAGGCAGGGAGCTGTCTTCTTCAATGTATGGAGTAAGGCAGAGATGCCCTGAGGGGCAGTGGGATACAGGCCACTGGAGCAAGACGCTGGTGAAGCAACTTTGTCTCTGAGACTCAGTTTCCTCATCTGGAAAATAATGATGCTGAGATGAATTCGAAGGTCCTTCTGCAATTCTCAATATTGTGTTTCTGCTATGATAGCTACCTCTGTGGTCCATTCTCCCCACCCCCCCCGACCCCTGCCCCCACTTCTCAGGTCCCTGAGCTAAGCCTTTAGTCTAGTAGATTCCAGCTTGGATTCCAGCTGTTTCTGTGTGACCTCTGTAACCTCTCCTAGCCTGTGTCCTCACTGCATCAAGATAGGTAACCGTTCCAATATTTTTAGGTTATTGGCAGGGCTTGGCATATAATAGGTGCTCAATAAATGTCCCCAAGGCATTTCCCTGCTCCTCTTCCCTGCAGCTCCTTCACTGGGCCCAGATTCCACTTCCTGGAAGGAAATCCGACCCCCCCCCCCCCAGCAGAAGCCCCAGTAATTCTGTCTATAGAGTGGAGTTACATCTTCCCCCTGTCCCTCTCGGGGCCCCAAGCAGGAGGGCAGCCACACTCCTGCAGAAAATCCTGTGCTCTCAAGGTCCTCACCCAGATGCCCTTCCCAGGCCCAGCACGCACCCCGCAGTCCGGCAGCAGGGTTGGGTTAATTATGCCTTCCAGAGATTTCCACAGGTGTGAGTGGGCAAGTGAGCTCTTTTCTCATCTGGGCCTCTAAACTCCCTTCTCTGAAGCCAAGAGCACTGAGCTTGGGCCCAAATCAGGAAGGTCACTAAGGCTGGCTCACGGTAGTTGGGGTGGGGGAGCCAAAAACGGAAAAAACAGCCCCTACTTCATCTCCTGGCTCTGAAGCGGAAACCAGACACAGCATTGAAGGCCTCCTCGGCCCGAGAGAGGAAGTTTCTTTGCCTCCCTCTCACTAGAGAAGACCCGGGGCTCCTTGTGTGTGTCCCTGGGGCAGAGACGATCCGGGGTTACAGCGCCCCCCGGAGCCCAGGGGAGGGGACTCACGAGGCCCCTGGCTGTGAGCACCACACGGCACGTGTGTCGGCGTGCGTGCGACAGAGACGGCGCTGAATTGGCTGCCTGGGTGGGGGAGGGGGCGTGGGAGGAAGCAGGAGTGTCTGTCTTGGGTGTGCGCGGTGGGAACGGGGGTGCTAGCTAACACTTTACACGACAGGCTTTTTAAGGTATGTCTCACCCCGGCTTTCTGTCTCTTCCTCTGAGCTTCCGCTCTGCGCGGCCAGCTCCCTGGAGCAGGGTGCCCCTTCCGCCACCCGGGGTCTCTCTCCGACCCCCGGGGGTCTCCCTCCTCTCAGATCCGCACGTTCTCCTGGTGCGGCTTTGGGCTGCCAGAAGGGGGCGCCTGTCCTTGGACCAGGCTGCCACCCAGGGTCCCTTGGACCTCTCAAGCTTTTCCTATGGGGGTCCCTCCATGGCGTCTAATTATGGGGAATCAGACATTCATTCGAATGAAAGAAAATCAGGGCTGAAGGGAACTGCAGAGATGCTGGAGCACCTGTCCAGTCCCTAGATTTTGCCAATGGGGAAACTGAGGCTGGGGGTGGGGTGGGGTGGGTGTGGACTAACTTATTGCCAGTGCTAAAATCAGATTTCGGGGCTCCTGAACCCAAACCAGCTCACTTTACCCCTTACCACCTTCAGGTTCCCCATTCCCCGGCCCCCATGCTCCCCCAAACACAATTACTTTTCCTCGTGCAGTCTCCAGCTGCCTTCTTTCTGGAATTTTCTCCCCGACGGATTCTGCACATGCCCACTGAGTGATATCACACACACACACTTTCCAGCCTGGCCCAGCAAAACAACACACTGGGCTGTCTCCGAATGCCGCACTTGTCCTGAGTCAAGGAGGGTCAGCTGCTCTCTCAACACTCCCTCTGCGGTCCATCTGCTCCTGGCCCAGACCCAGGGTCACAGGCGGGCCAGGTGGCTGCATGCCTCCCGGGGTGGCCCTGGCAGACTCAGACATGACCCTAGAGTATCTTGGGTCCTGGGGGCAGGAGAGGCCGGGGTGTTTCCAACAGTCACCTGTCGGTCTAAGCCTATATTTGGCTGGGGCCCACCCCAAATTCCCTTGAAGAGGAACCCAAATCTCAATGACAAGGCTAAGGCCAGGCTTGCCTCAGAGGGCAGTCGCTAGCCCAATGGTGAGTGTCCAATCAGAGCAGAGAAGGGCTTTGTGCTGACCCTAATCTGGTCCCTTACTAGTTTTTGTAATCTCGGCTAAGTAACTTACTTAACCTTTATGAGCTCTCAGTCTCCCCATCTGAAAAACGGGGACAGTAAGAGTCTTCCTTACAGGATCACAAAGATTAAACAAGAGAATCCATAAAAAGCAGGGCTTCTTAAACTTGAATATGCATGGTAATCGGAATCTCTTTGAAATGTGGATTTTGATCCCACAGGTCTAGGGCGGGGCCTAGGATTCTGCATTTCTGACCTCTGAGGTGACATAGGTGGTCCATGGGCCACTTTGAGTAGTGAGGATATAGGACACTCAGCACGTAGTCAATACTCAGTAAAACAGAGCCCTATCACCACCCCTTCTATTATAATCATGGCGGTGTTAATGCTAGGAGTGCAGGAACAAGTCCCAAGGCCACCACCTGCCTATCCAGGTGGCTCTTGTCCTGATTACTCATCGTCTCCCCTGTCTTCCTTCTTTCTCCTGGCTGCACTATCAGGATCTGGGGCACCTATGTGCACAAGACACTGCCTTAAAGTCTTCTGTTTTTCCTCTATAGGAACTAACGGAAGGGATTCCAAAGGGGATGGATTGGGTCCCCCCGCACCCCCCGGTCCCAAGAAGAGACCTGGAATGAGGGGAGTAGAAGGGAGACCATGGCTAACTCACTGCCTCCCCTGGGGCCTTAGTCTCCTTCCTCCTTGGAACTAAGCAGCTGAGCGTGTGTTCTGTGTGGCCGACAGCTGGCCTGGCAGACCTGTGCCCACGCCTCCAGGCCGCACCTCACCAGTCTCAGCATCCGGGCAGTGCACGGGGCTCTCAGGGGCCCCACCGGCTCCGCGTGCCGCCCCGATCTCCACCTCCCGGATACCTGCGGCACAGAGGAGGTCAGGGACGCCTGGAGGGTCTGCCTGCCACACTCCACACTGGGACTCTGAGGAAGGTCCATCTGATGTGTGGAAATCCCAAACCCAGGGGTCCCCTTGACACCATCTCTCGCCTCCCCTTGTGTTCTGGCGCCTGTCTCTCTCCATCTCTGCTGCCACCTCCCCCCGCCCTCAACGCCTGCAGCAGCCTCCTAACCCTGCTTCCCAACCTCTCTGTTCCATCCCAGGATGCAGAGCACAAAGTGATTTTTTTTTCCAAAACACAAAGCAGACCGTGTCACCCCCTGAGAAGGTGTCCTCAAAGGCCTGCCCTGGCCCCGTCTGCTCTGCTCTCATCTCACACCATTCTCCCTTGCTCTCTCCACCGCAGCCCTGCGGGCTTCTATCAGGTCTCTGGGTGCCCTGCTCCTCCCACCTGAGAGCCTGTGTACCTTTATCCACTCCGTCCCGCACCGCCCCTCACGTGGTGAGCCCCCGCTCATCCTTCTGTGTAACAGCCCAGGCTGGCTGAGGCTCCTGTCGCTGTTCCTTAGAGAACCATGCTTATTTCTTTTAGAGAACATAGCTCCCTGTATAACCACAAGCTTTTCTTTATTTTAAACTTAAAAAAAAAAAATTATTTTAAGTAGGCTCCATGCCCAACATGGGGCTTGGGCCCACGACCCTGAGATCAAGAGTCGCACGCTCTACCGACTGAGCCCGCCAGGCACCCCTGATCACAAGCTTTAAAGTGTGAACTTCTCTTTAATGTCTGTCTCTCCAGCTGACTGTGAGGTCCTTGAAGGCAAGAACCAGGTTTTTGTTCACGATGGTTTCCCCGGATCCTGACACACACACACCAAATGGATGCTTAACAAACGCCTATTGACTGACTCAAGAAGGAGCTCCTGAGAACAGACAGAAGCGGAGACGGGGAAATCCCAAACTAAAAGCGAACCCTTAAGGGTTACGAGTGGCTTTAGTGCTCTGGCTCCATCCCACTGGGCAGCAAGGACCTTGCACAGCAGCTTGGTGCCCGTCGTCGTGGTGAGATCCCAGGAATCTGGGAGTCAGCCAAGACGTACCCACGGGAAGTGGCACATTTGGTGGACAGGGCTGATGGGCTCCCAGGTCCTGCTCTGGAATACCTGGTCTCTTTAATGGGAGGGACGTCGTCTTCTCCCTTTTCCTCCTCGGTTCCCCTCCACTCAGGCCCCTTGAACACTCCTGCCAAGTGTCAGGACATATCCCATAAGTCACTCGGGCGAGGGCAGGAGCCCTGGACGGTTCTGGGCCAGCCCGCCCTAAGCCCCACTGCAGAATAAAAGGGGACAGTGGAGAGGGCACACCAACTTTGAAGCCAGAGACCACGACGGAATAAATCCTGGGTCTGCCACTTACAGGCTGGGGGGTCCCCGAGCAAGTCACTTCCTCTCGTTAAGTGGCAAGTTTTTTCTGCTTTTTAAAATGGGGATAATGATACCTCCGGAAGACTGTTTGGAGGACTAAAACAACAAATACAGAGTACCCCAGAAAGCGCTTTGCAGGTAATGGGAACATCAAAATATTGGTTGAATAATAAATGCGTGAAAGATATTTTTTAATAGATTTGGAGATCTCTTTTCCAGAAATGCTCTCAATCCTGCATGAATATTGGGTTTGGATCCATGTAAAATAAGTTATGCCAATTAATCGATGTACTCCTTCCATCATACACACTTGGAAGGAAGACTTTTTGAAATTGAAATGCACATATGCAAAAACAACCTGGCACGGCCCTGGGAGGATCAAATGTGATAATATATGAGAAAGCGCTCTGTAAACTGCGAAGCCCCGTACAAATGCTAGTTGTCCTCATTACCAACATGTTTACAGCTCGGTTGGCCCTGAAATCACTGGCTTAACCTGAAAGAGAAAAGTAGGCAACTTTCCAGGACTCCAGGGAGAGGCCACAAAGCCCAGGGAGGAGGGGGCCTGGGCTGGGCAGCGCCCGGCCCACCCCATCTGCCCCTCCCCCACCCCGCTCAGTCACAACCCTACGTGAGCGTTAGCTGGGTTGGCTGGACCGTGGTGGCCTCAGGACATCTGAGCTGGGGAAGGCTGCCTGAGCTTACACCACCTACAAGGGCATCCGCTGCCCTGAAGCGCCCAGGGGCTACAGACACAACCACCCTGAGCCTTGCAGGCCAGGTGAGGACTGAGGGAAACTGAGGCACGCCGCCAGCCTACGAAGGACTAGGGTAGGTGGGGACCAGTCCCGCTGCTGTTGGCATTCTGCAAACCCGCTGTTGCCAGATAGGGCTTCTTTTTTTTTTTCCCTTTACGAGAAGCCAAAGCTCCACAGATTTTTATGTGAAATTTCTTGATTTTGAAATACTGGCAACTAATTTTTTTAAAATGTTTAAAACACTGCACGGGCCAAACAAAATATGTATGCAGGCAGCATGCAGCTGGCCACCTCCAGGGCACAGCTTGGTGAGCGGACCTTCGGCTCTCATGCCTCCCGGGACGTACTAGTCCAAGTCCAAGTCTCTAACCCTCGGGAAGGTGGGTGGGGTCCTTCCGGGCCCAGAAGAAGCTGCCCCTGGGGCCCAAGACTCACTCTCTTCTGCGGGGGCTCCTCGGCCATCTTTGGGGGTGCAGCAGCCATTCTCCACAGCTCTGGAGGCTTCGGGCGGGGTCTCAGCCCCACCCTCTCCCTCTGCTGGGGCCCCGCCCTTCTGCCCTCCAGCGGGGCTCCCCTCCTCAGGCTGGGGATCGCTCCGCTTCTCCAAGTCCCCATTGGGTAATAGCTCCGAGGGGCCTGAGTCCTGGGCCATGGACGGGGACTTGGAGGTCACTGCGGAGTCCTTCGGCGTGTCACTGCTTTCCACCTGGAATGATGAAGAAATAGGAGGGAGGGTTAGACCAGTGGTTTTGTCTCTCTGCGATCACCAGTCTCCCTGAAGCTCTGGTGCGTTACGTGCCCGCGGTCCAGAAAACAGTGTCAGGTCCGCATCCGTGCCAGCAAATGCACGCACGACTTTAATCTCAGTGTCAAGGGATTCATGGGCCTGACTCCCTGAAGTCTAGGGCTTTGTGGACTCAGCTTAGGAAGCAGGAGAAGAATCCCAGCTGGTTTCACGGCCCAAGCTACCCTGGCCACCACCCCCACTCCCTGAGGTGACACAGGGCTTCTAAGCCTATGCGGCAGCCCCCTGTTAGAGACAAATGTTCTGGGGTGCCTAGCTGCCCCCGTCAGTAGAGCCTGCGACTCCTGATCTCAGGGCTGTGAGTTCAAGCTTTGCATTGGACCTAGAGCTTAACTAAAATAAATACATAAAAGAAAAGGATAAAAAGAAAACATCAAGGACTTTTTAAAAAACAGAAACACAGGGGCGCCTGGGTGGCTCAGCTGGTTGAGCGTCCAACTTCAGCTCAGGTCATGATCTCACTGTTCGTGAGTTCGAGCCCCACATTGGGCTTTGTGCTGACAGCTCGGAGCCCAGAGCCCACTTTAGATTCTGTGTCTCCTTTTCTCTCTGACCCTGCCTCGCTCCTGCTTTGTCTCTGTCCCTCAAAAATAAATAAACATTAACACACACACACACATACACACAACAACAACACCAACAACAAATTATCCCTTGCGCTGTCCTACTTCAAATCAGAACCCTTCCTCAGAAGATTCGAGTGCCACCAAATCAATTCTGTTAACCTTGGGCTGATTGACTTTTTTTTTTAATGTTTATTTATTTAATTTGAGAGGGAGGGAAGGGAGAGGGGCAGAGAGAAAGGGAGAGAGAGAGAATCCCAAGCAGGCTCCTCGCTGTCAGCACTATGGGCTGATCTGACTTCCATCAGCTCTTTCTGGCTTTCGTTCTGGTCTCCTAAAGCCCAGATCCAAGTAGTGACCAGCTGCCCACTGGAGCGGAAGAGTCAAAGGGGGAAACTCTCAAATATATATTCTGCTGGGCCCCCAAGCCCAGCACGGTTCTTTCCCTCAGCTCTGGACCCCACGTGTTCTCCCCGTACCCAGGACCCCAGAGAACCCCCCAACACAAGCAGTTTGCAGCTTCTGCGGTAAGCCCTCCCTGTCCTCAGGTTCCCCTTCTGAAAGGAAATGTATAGGTTCGTCCCCAAGAGTTTAAGAACTGAACTTGCTACAGTTCCAGGTAATAAGAATCCCATCAAGGGTAATCACGACTGTGCTAAGTGTCCCTGCACGGTGGGCAAGGCTCCTTCTCATCACTACCCCTTTAGAGCCACTCAACCTCCCTGAGGAGGCTCTCTGAGAATTTTGTGACTTGCTCAAGGCTACACACTTTGTAAGGACAGAGCGAGGGGATGAGAGCCTGGGGAGCCCTTTGTGCTTGGCCCTTCGGGGGACAAGCAGGCTAGGGCATCTCAGAAGGAAGGGAGGTGTCCTCTTGGGGCAGAAGAAGCGAGTTCCCTGTGCTCAGTGCTCCGCCTGCCCACGGCCACAAGGCTGCCCTCAGCACTCCAGCCGCCTGCATCCGCGGAATGCCCATGAGAAGGGCAAATGTGCCGTTAGCCTGCCAGTTAGGCAATGCTCAGGAGGGGGCCTCCATGGCCCCACCTATAAGGTGACACGCTTAGGCTAGTCCCCTGAGGTGTTTTCCATCTTTTTAAGTCTTTTTTTTCTGTTTATAAAAGTCAGACACATATTTTATAAAAATTCAAAGCACACACACATACACACACACATACACACACAAATTCAAACCACACAAAAATGAGTCTTCTTTAAAAGGCTAAAGCTCCTTTTTCTTTTTTTTAAATAATTTTTTAAATGTTTATTTATTGTTGAGAGCAAGAGACAGAGTACAAGTGGGGGAAGGCCAAAGAGAGAGAGGGAGACACAGAATCTGAAGCAGGCTGTCAGCACCAAGCCCAACACAGAGCCCAGACCCACAAACCTCGAGATCATGACCTGAGCCAAAGTCAGATGCTTAACCGATAGCCACCCAGGTGCCCCTAAAGCTCCTTTTCCAATTCCCTCCTTCCAAAATCACAGGTAAACCCTGATCAACAGTTTGGTGAGTATCTTCTAGACTTTTTTCCCCATGCATCTACAATCATATGTGAGCTACATGTTTATACATATGTATTCACACACACATCCAGATCCAGAATTTTTTTTTTTCTAATAGGGTATCATTCTACCCCATGTTCTATAACTTGCTTTTTCACGTAACAAGCAGAGTGGGCACCTCTCCACACCCGTGCATATGGATCTGTCTGCTTCTATTTCACAGCTGCTCAACATTCTATTGAATGGGGGCTCCATGATTTATTCAAGCGCTTCCCTAAGAATGAGCCTTTGGGCTGATTCGCTTTAACTGTGGTGAGCCCCGTGCACTTCACAGTTCGGTGCACCTGTGTATTTCTGTAGCTCTGAGTCCCACGAGTGGGCTGGCTGGTAGAGGGCCTGCCTAAGTGTGAGTAAACAGGCCGGATTCCCTGCCAAGAGTTGTACCACTCAAGTGCACCCTGACAGCCTGAGAGAGAGCGCTTGTCTCCCTCCCCACACAGCCCAGCAATCTCCAAGGCGGCTTCTGCTCTAAGGGTCTATATCCCCAACTCTGAGCCCACTGCTGTCTGTCGAGGAACCTCCCGGGGTGGCAAATAGGGACAAGGGTCTTGGGGACAAAAAAATAAATAAAAACCCAAAATTAGAGTCTTCCCCGGACAAGGCTCCAGGCACACAGAGCAGCCTGAAGGGGAGCAGAGGGACTGACCAAGCTGTTTGCCTGGCTGAGCGGGGCAGCTTGGGGCAGGCCTGCTTCCGGGAAGGGAAGCTCCCGTGGAAGCCTGCAAGTGTATGCAGTCCTCAGAGACTGGGGGTGGCCGGAGGCTGGAGCAAGAAAAAGAGGAGGCCTCTGGCAGAAACCTAGGTTAACCTCCTCTTCACCTAGCCTTGGGCCTCCGAAGCCAGAGCCAGGAGGCCAAACACAGGGACACACGTGAGCAATTAAGCCCCGGCTTTCTCCTCAGCCTCCATGACTGAGTGTTGGCACCTACACATTCTGTCCAGGACTCAGACGGCCCTTCCCACCTCCCTGCTCAAGCCACCAGGTTCCCTGGCCTAGGATGCCCCTCCCTGGTATAAATCCTCTCACCTCTAGACAGAGTAGGGCATGTCTGGACCCCCACGGCCACCCCAACGTCCAGCTGTGCCAGGCACCACAGAGCCCTAAACATGGCACTCCCAGGACGGTGGGGTGGGGGTCCCGCTGGCCAACTCAGGCTGGGACATTCAGGTCAGAGCCAAGCTCTTACCGTGGCCCCGTCCTTTCCCCCTCTGGCCACTTGCTGCCCCACAGACACCTCAAGTTGGGGCGGGCTCCCAGCTTCCCCCCCACCCCCCGCCCCCAAGCGGGTCGAGACAACCCTGCTGTCACTAACTTCCTGCCTGGGAACCACATGGCCTCCTCTCACCCTGGGACTCACTTCCTGTTGATTGCCGGCTCCAGCAGACAGAGCCAGGAGGACCTGTTCGAACACCCACGCCGCGCACACAGCCCTCCCAGGCCCACTCCGGAGGAACCCCGCTGCAGCAGACCCCACGGCCTCTCCAGAGGCGGGCGAGTCAGGGCAAGGGAAGCACTCTGCACAGCACCAGCCCCAGGCTTAACTCAGTGGGCTGAGATCCCCCCTGATCCCACACAGTCCTCCCCTCCTCTCTTCCCGACCCGGCCACCCCCCACTGCCCATTCTCTCTGGTTCTAGAACAGTCTGTGTTAGCCAAAGCTCTGGAGTCTGGGGAGCTGCTGACTCCCACCCAGGCCAGCCCCTGAGCCAACTCAGGAACCCCACCCCACCCCACTCTGTCCAGGACAGACCCCCTCCTCCCACCCTGACACCAGGATGCCTGGCTGGCTCAGTTGGTAGAGCATGTGACTCTTGATCTCCAGATTGCAAGTTCAAGTCCCATGTCGGTTATAGAGATTATTTACTAATAAAATCTTAAAAAAGAACTCTCCCCTCCCTGAGCCAGCAGTACATCCTCACTGGCTTCCAGGCAACTGAGCAGGTTGAAACCATCTATACGAAACCGCTGAGAGGAAGGAAGGAGGTCCACAGGCAAATGAACTGAAGTGACTGTCCAAATCTCTTGGAAGGGGTGGACGCACCCTGAAAGGGGCATCTCGGGTGAGAAGCACAGCCAGATCCACACCTGGAAGCCACCGGGAGAGCCAGAACTGCACCCTTCTGCCCCCACCTCCATACCTTCCTCCCAGGTCTCTCCTCTCCTGTCCCCTGTCACCCTTGGCTTGTCCCCTCCTGAAGGCAAGGACTTTGCTTTATCCCCGCTGGACTTAGCAGAGGCAGGGCACCTGCTGGCACTCAGTATTCCTAACCAATTCTCGATGCTCACATGCCACGCTTAGCTTACAACTCAGAACAGCCTGCTCCTGTGCCGAGAGGCAGTTTCAACTTAGTTGCAGGTCGAATGTGATTCTTTAAAATTCTGGTTTTATTTGCTTTTATCTTACAGTTGCCTTGAAAGACACAGTGGCACACCCTGGGACACCTATTTTTCCCATGGGGGTGACGAGGAGGGGCAGCAGCAGAAGCCCCTGGTCCTTATAGAAGCCACCACTAGCAGCTGAAGGTGACAATTTCAGCTTCCTCTGCTTCTCCCCTGTGGGGCTGGGGGGAGGGGCAGTAGTGGGGCTGGGGGGAGGGGCGGCTGGGGGGTGGCCGAATAGGAATGGCGGCAGTGAGCACCCCCTCACTTCTCCCCTACCCCGGGGGGGAGGGGCTAGAGGCAACAGATTTGGGTAAAACCTGATCCTACTGCCCACTATGCACCTACTCTTGCCAGTATGCCCCGTTCTGGGTTCTTTAAACCCTGCCCACCACCTCTGGGGGTCCCTCGGAATTTGCTGACCTTTGCCTTCCTTCCAGGTAAGACCCCTCCACTCTGGGACACGCCTCCCGCCTACCACCCCCACCTTGGGCTCTCCTGTAAGCAGCTTATTTCAAACTGGTAAATGCAGGGGTTCTCAACTGGGGACAATTTTGCCCTCCAGATGACATTTGGAAATGTGTCTGAGACACTTTTGGTTGTCACACTGGGCTGGGGCTACCGCTGGCTTCTAGTGGGTGGGGGGGGTCAAGGATGCTGCTAAGCACCGTATGAGAACAGGGCAGCGACCACAACAAAGAATCATTGGGTCCAGTGCTGTTGTTGAAAACCCCTGGGCTGAACGGGGGCTCTGATCAGACTGCCTTTTTCTAAGAATCTTTAAAAAAAAAAAAACTTTAAAAAATATTGTGATAAAATACACCTAACATAAAATTTACCATTTTAATCATTTTCAACTGGACAGTTTAGTGGCATTAAGTACATTCGTACTGTACACCCATCACCACTATCCATCCTCAGAACTTTTTCATCACCCCAAACAGAAACTCTGTACCCGCTACATATTAACTCCTCCACTGCCTGTGCCCCCAGTCCCTGGTAACTACTATCCTACTTTGTGTCTTCTAAGGAACATTTTAAACTCTGCCTGTGTCTTACACACACACACATACACACACACACACACACACACACACACACACACACACACACACACCACAGCCCCGGAGGCATTTGTGCTAGCCCCGCCCCCAGGTCACAGCCAGCCCCTCCGGCCCCCCAGCCTGGCAGTAAAGGTTGGGGGGGGGAGGGCAGGGACGTCCAGTCCAGAGGTCACAGAGCCCCCAGGCCACTGCAGGCACGTTTGTTTACTGAGCCTTTCACACCCTATCTCATTACAGCATGCCTCTGCTCACCTCATTATTCACCATGTGTCTCCCCAAGAGCTTTGCCTTCCTCCTCTTTACATTTCCCTCCCTTCCAACCTCCCATTCCACCTAGAGCTCCCTAGCAGTGAGCACAGACGAGGCATAAATACGCGTATACAATTAAAAAACGTAATCATCACAATTGTCCTGATGTGGAGGGTTACCCTCACTTTTCCGGGGGGAAAAAGGCACCAAGGCCTGCCTCTGGTCACACACCTTCTAAGTGGTAAAGCTCCCAGAATGACCCAGGTACAAGAGAAGCATTTGAAAGCTGGCTCCCCCTTTGGTTAAGTCTCTGGAAAAACCCAACCTCAAATCCCAAGGGTTCCAAGGAGGAAAAGGAGGCTTTGATGTGCCTAAGCAGGGCCGGGGAAAGGCTGCCCGCTGTTTCCTTGGCAGCAGCCACTGCGGGGAGAAGCCAGAGGCAAAGCAAGAAGCAACCTTGGGCAGTGAACCTGTCTGGGCTCCCGCCCCTGTCCTCCTCCCCCTCTGCTGGAAGTCTGGACCAGACCCCGGAACCCCCACCCCTCCCTCTCTAGATGAGGCCTGGTCTCCCAAGGTGGGGCAGTGGGCTGAGGCTCCAAATAAGGAAATGATTTTTGAGAGGCCCCTCATTATAATAATAATATTTACACACAAAAAATTAAAACCTGGCAAACAAGAGATGAAGAAAACAATACAAAGGAGGCGAGGCCCAGGCATCTGTGGGCACAGGAGCTCATTCACTGAGGGTGGCCAGGGCACAGGGAGCAGCTGTCCTCGGCAGCCCCGCCTGCAGGCTCACCTGGGCCCAGGTTGGGTGGGGGGCGGCCCTGGGCCCCGCTCTCTTACAGGAAGCCCCTAGAGGCCAGAGTCAGGGTCCCGGGCTGTCTCTGGGCCCCTAACTCCGTACTGGAGGCCAAGAGCTGCAGCTGAAAGGGGCCTCCTCTCCTGCACCCCAGCGTAGTGCTGGGGCGGGAGGCCCAGAGGCTGGCAGATGTGGGGTGGCCCCTCCCACCCCGTGTTACTGCCATTGTGCCTTTAAGGCCCTTGGCAGCACTCAGCTCCGTGCCAGCCGGGAACCCTGGCATCCTGCCAGCCTTGGCCTCTTGATTAAAGACACACAGTCACACGCACAGACACACAAGGGGTGCGCCACCTTCCGGAGGCACAGCCCGGGAGATGCGCGGGAGGATGCGGCAGAGCGATGTCAACAAAAACACATGAACTGTCCCCCTGTCCTTGCACCCGCGGGCCCTTTGGCCCCCCACCAGGCCCTGGGTTTTCCCAGGTTGACTCCAGCTTCAGGAAACGGCAGGGCGGCCTGTCCCACAAGCGCTGGCGCTGGGCCCCACACTCCCCCCTCGCCTCTGCTCCAGGCCTTCCTGCAGCCCCTTCTCCTGGCGGCCCTCGATGGATTGGCCGGAAGTGGCCTTGAGGCAGGGAGAGCCAGAGAGGTCCACGCCGTGCCAGCTCCCAAGAAAGGTCCCCAAAGCCTCCCTGCTCTGCCTTCCCGAGATGAATGGAGTCAGACTCCAAGCCTTTGGTACCAGGACCCTGGCTCCTCTGACTTCCTTTTCCCTAGTGGAGCAGCTAAAAAGGCCACCAGTGGGGTGAAGGGACAGCAAGACCAGAAGCCAAAGAGGGCCAACTCTGGAAAGTCTGGGCATGCCCTCCAGGCCTCACCATTTAGCCTGGGAGCTGCCTCCCCGCCCTGCCCTGCCAGAGATCTCTCTACCATGTGTGTGTGAGAGACAGACAGACAGAGAGACAGACACTGATTCTAGGAGACAACTTCAGAGCTCAGCAGAGCCTCAGAGGTCACACAGTCCGTGCCCCTGCTGGCCACGGCCAGGGCGTGCAAAAATGAACACGCCTTGTGGTGGCCAAGCCACTCTGGGTTCTGCCTCTAGCAGGAACACCTGTCGCCTGGAAGAGGGCCTGGCTGTGCTCTCTGAAGTCAACCTCAAAGGATTTCAGGATGAGCTGGAGCCTCCCTCTAAAAAGCCATCAGGTAGAGAAGATCCATATATTTCAGTAAATCTCTTCTGAAGTTATTTCTAGTTTCAACCCCCACCATCCATGCCTGGGGTTTGGTAAGAAGGAAATCCACCATGGAAAATGGGGCTTTCTTTTCTGTGCTTCCTGTACTTTTCTAAAGTTTCAAATGGGTACCTCCTCGCCCGCTCTGCTGGGGGGCACCCCCCCTCCCGCCACCCCCCAACATGATTTCACAACTTCAGTCACATCCCCTCTAGCCTGTCCTCACTTGGCAGGCCTGCCTTCCCCTTGATCAAGCTGGCTGCCCTGCTCTGGAACTTTTCCAGTTCAGTTAGATCTTCCTCGATGTGGCATGACCAAAACACAGACAATTCTCTAGGTGATTATGATGAAAGAAAAGCAGCGTCAACAGCGCCGTCCTGGAGCGTGTGCCGGCGAGCACCTGCAGGAGCATGGGGGTGTGCAGGGGCAGCGCTTGCTCCGGAGAAGCCCACGGGGTCCCAGGAAGCACCCCCCCCCGGAGGTCACCCCTCTAGGGAAACACGGCTTTCTCCGGCGGTGGCCCTGGAATGTGTGACTCTGGGGAAGGGACCAGGGTGGGATGAAAAGGAACAGGGAGTTTTGGAAAAACAAAACGGACATTCTGGGATTTCAGATGCTCGCTAAGACGAGCTATCTAGAGTGGCCTCCGTGAGGGCCCCTGCCAGTACTGCTCTCTTCCAGAAGTCTCCATCTCTGACAATAACACTGACGCCATCCCTGGGGCCTGCAGCATCTCCTTTCTTCCCTTCTTCTCCCTGGTCTGCAGCAGCCAGCAGTGTGGGCCCGGCCAATTCTGTCCCACGCTGCCTCCCCTGCCAGGCTCTGGGGGTGTTTTCTGGCACCGCCCCACCCCACGCTCCTCTCTCCCTGCATTCTCTCGTGCTCAACCCCCCATGCTCATCCAGAGCCGGCTGCCCAAAACATGACCCCTATTGCTTCACACCCCCCCACCCCCTCAAAAACCTTCTAGATAAACACACTTTTGAGAGGATAAAGTGTAACCCCCTTGGGCCGCCTGCAAACTACCTCTCCAACCACCATCTAACATGTTCGTAAATGAAACCCTCAGCCACTCAGCCCCATGGGTCAGCTCTCAGTGCCTCCTTCGGTGCGCATTCCTCCCTCCACACCTTTGTTCGGGAAGGTTCTAGGTAAGAAAGTCTCCCACTTTTCCCTGGACTTCGAAACATTACCTCCCCTCCCAGGCTCAAGTCCAGCCCCCTTCCCCCCAACATGTCTTAGGCACTTGAAGAACTGACTACCAGCCAGGCTCTTGGTCCTGGACGCCATTGGCGAGTGCTGCTTTGACCCACCAGGTCCAAGAAAGGTCAGGTGAATCTGCAGGGCGCTAGTTACGAGAAGTCTCTAACCTCCTAAGATGAGCGACAAAATTGTTGTCCCCACGCTTTGGAAACCATGGGCAGGCGGGCGCCAGCAGTGCGTCAGTGCAGGCTCGCAGGTGGAGAAGCCCTCTGAGGGGCTGGCAGCCAGGATGGGGAGATGCCTTCTGGAAATTTTGTGCATAAAACCCAGGGGACACCAAGTCACTGAATCACGGTTCCAGGGATTGGTGAAGGAACCATTCTGACCTGGACACAAAGAGGGGATTTGAGCTCTGTCTGAACTTGGAGACTAATCAGAAGTTCGTATTAGGTTGGAAAAGGAGCCAATTGCTGCAAACTGCCAACAGCTGAGTTAAACTGTCCCCAGCTGGCTTAGGCTGCAGCGGCATGGCTCCCTAACTTCCCGGTTTGTACCCCGAGTCTTCTGCTGCGAAGAGGGGCAGGCTTGCCCTCTTGAACTCATTTGGGCATTGTGTCAGAGGCTTAGCCTCCAACGTGGAGTGAGTAATGTTGGCTTTGGGCTGGCCTGGCTGAGCTCGGCCCCTGCTCCCACCCCCCCTCCCCCTCCCCCT
Source organism: Proteles cristata cristata (assembly GCA_017311185.1). Taxonomy (NCBI): domain Eukaryota; kingdom Metazoa; phylum Chordata; class Mammalia; order Carnivora; family Hyaenidae; genus Proteles; species Proteles cristata. The sequence goes on from JAESUZ010000567.1 coordinate 149,199, forward strand.
CCCTTTCTGGGTTATTCTTAGCAAGAGGTGACCTCAGAATGCTCCTACTGAGCAAAAAATAACCCTGGAGGAAGTTTGTGGGTATAAATCTTCAATGAATAAATACATATAGCTAGTAAACAGGGTATGGAGCCCCAAAGGGGCTGGTCAGTCCCCGGGGCTGGTGGGCAAGGGCAGAAACCGCCCCTCCTAGTCCCCTAGTTGTAAGCAGCAGCAACGACAAAGGTGCTTGTCGGGGCTTGTGACCAGGCAGGACCCAGCGTCAGACACCCTCACTTGTTATGTCCTTAGGAGTTGGTGAACAGGAAGGTGCCTCTTCCTCCCACCCTGACGCTCACACCCCCACACACACAGGCTCATACTCTCCGGCCAGCAGAAATCAGCCCTGCACACCGCTCTCCCTCCTCCCCATCGTGGGCACCGGCCAGCTCACAGGCCCTGAGCCCAGGTGCCAGCTCCCGGCCTAAGCCCCGCCCAGCCCCGCACGGGCTTCCTGTTTCCTGTTGCCTGCTCGGCTCAGGCATCCTGGCTCTGAGGCCAGTGCTGCAGACCCACCCCACTGCCTGGTTTTAACAGCCTGCCTCTCCCGCTAGAAACTGCTGCAGCTTTGCCCATTTACCCACAGGCTCCCTGGTACTTGGGTCAGTCGCCCTCCTCATATTACCTATGACTTCTATTTCTCTGGATGCTTTTTAGACCAGGTCTACACTTCTATCCAACAGCCCTGCATTCACATAGTAACTTAAAGTGGATCTTGGACACCCAGTCTTCCAGAGCATGTGGCTGGAGTGGTGAGGCGTGAGCGCTGTGGGCTTTGCCGGCTGGGGGGTGTGGCGTCCAAGTCCCAGTCATCCTCCCTGAACCTCAGTCTCTTCATCTGAATGGGGGCATCATAATGACAGAGGCGCCACCTATTTCACACGGGTAAGTAAGTCATCCTTGCAGAAGGCCTTTCTTTGTAGGCAATAAAGGGCTACACAACTCTAAGCCTTATTCGCGGTCTGTGTGTCCTCAGGGAGGTGGGGAGATAGTGCGGTGTGGCTTGGCTCAGCTCAGTGCGATGAGGGGGGCATCAACGTCAAACCTGGTGGAAGGGACGAGCTCTCTCCATGTGCTTTTCCAACTACGTGGGGCAAAAGGCCAGGTGTTTGTTTTCTTAGCTCTCAATCCAGCAAGAAATAATACTTTTGTAAAATACAAAATCATGCATGTGGATGTGGCGACAGTATCAAACAGGCAAAAATTCAAAATACTCTCAAGTATAAAGACCAATGCCAGCCAAGCACGTGATCAGGGGCTTATTATCTTTTTTCAAGTATCTTTAAAATGTTTATTTATTTTTGAAAGAGGGAGAGAGAGAGAGAGCAGGGGAGGGACCAGGGGACAGAGGATCTGAATAAGGCTCTGAGCCCCGACGCAGGGCTCAAACTCACAAACCATGAGATTGTGACCTGAGCCGAAGTTGGACGCTTAACCAACTGAGCCACCCAGGCGCCCCAGGGGGCTTAATGTCTTCTATTCCTTTGTGTTTGTTTGGATTAATTTTACAAACAGCTCAGAAGAGAGGGTGGTGATGGCTGAGGTGGGCTTCCCTTGCAGGATGGGCTTTGACGGTCTATGACGGTGGGGCCAGGAGACAGAAGGGAAGGGCCAGGGAGCAGCCCCCAAGGTAGCGAGAGACATGTGGCTGATGTGCTCAGGGAGCAGTGGGAGGAAAGGATTTCTAGGACAAAGGCAGTGGACACTGAGCACCAGAGCAAGTTCAGGAGAGGAGCCAGATTGAACATTCCAGACCTTGTCCCATAAGAAATGGAGTCCCTGAAGATTCTTGAACAGAAATGTACCACAGACGGTATTTAGCGTCACCGCACGGGGTCTCCTCTCTCTAACACACTAGGCTGAAAGGTAAGTCATCTTTATCCGTGTGGTCTCCTCACCCTGGTAGGTGCTCAGTGGGTGTAACGTGTCTGTCACTGAGAGGTTACAAAGCACACTGGGGGTGGCCAGGGTCTGGTCTGGATGAGGGTGCAGCCAAGAGGCTGATGCCAGAGCAGGAGTAAGTGGAAAATACCCAGCGACAGACAGGACTGTGGACAAAATGGTAAGACAGACAACGATTTCTTAGCCTTGGGGCCAGGGGATGGCGAAGCCGGTAGTGGCCGTACCCCATCCCTCCCTGCTGGGCCCGGGACATGCACAAATAAAGACCCCAGTCTGCAGCTCGTAGTCTCAGCTTCCCCGCACTTCCCCCTCCGTGCCACCTGTCGGGATCTGAGCCAAGCTCCCTCCTCTTTCCAGGCTTAGCTGGATGACACACGCTCAGCTGCTTTAAAGCTCCCTGGTCAATCTGTTCCCAGGGCCGCAGCTGTACCAGGTCTCCGCGAAGCCCTCCGGCTCTGCTCCTCTGCTGGGGAGGGGAGGTGGCCCGGGCCAGCACCTGCGCCACCCGGGAGCCGACCTCGAGCGGCAGCACGAACTTTCCCGATTTCCCCCACGTGGGATCCCTCTGGGGCCCAGAGGCCTGCCGCCTGGGAAGGCCTGCGAGCCCTTCTCTCTGGGGTCAGTTTTTCTCTGTTGTCCCAGGCTGCAAGGGGCCCTTTTCACAACAGAGACCTCGGCCCCCCGCCCTCCCGTCAGTGTTGCTGTCCCCATGTTCTCCCGAGAGTCCGGGGCCTGCAGGTGCCTGCTAGGGCAGGGGCTGGACCACATGCAGACTGTGACCCCCACCAGGGCTACTGTGAGGCCAATGCTGGGCTCCCATCCGAAAGGTCTAGGAGACCCCAGCCCCACAGGCCCCCCGCATGGGAGCAGGTTTATTACACTGCCCGCCCGGCCCATTTGGATCCACTTGGTCGCTTGCAAAGCATCCCTGGAGGTGGACAGGACCGGTGTTCCTGGCAGTTACGTTTTCCCCATAAGGAAGCAGAAGTTCAGGGAAGGTCAGTAACTTGTTCAAGGTCACCCAGCTGGTACACGGTAAATCTGTTTCTTCTACCAAGCTGAGGTTGCTGTAGCCTCCTAAAGAGGAAAGGTTTGGCCGGGCAAGGGAAGACTGACCTTTGCTAAGCACTGGCTCTCCAGTGCTCGCACGAACTTAATTCCCACAGGTGTCTAGGAGGAATGCGTCCTTATCGTCTCTACTTCTCAGAGGGGGAAGCCGAGGCTCAGGCAGTGACTTCTTCAAGGTCACATGGGTGGTCAGCGGTGGAACCAGGATTTAAATCTGGGTCTGTTATAGTCTAAACATAGTGCTTTTCCTTCCACACTAGCCCCTGTTCCGGGTGGGGGTGGGGAGGGCATATGACCCACTGACTCTTCACCCACTTGGCCCTGCCCCTCCCCCCTCGCATTTGTCCATCTCTGGACACATTTCTACAAACCTGCCCCTGACGGCCTTGCACTTTCTTTCCTGAGGCCTCGCCTCACCTCCCCTCAGCTCTCAGAGATATGCGCCTCTTCTGGTCCCGGGGACTCACATGGATGAGCAAAGGGATGTCAGGCCTTTATTTGCTATAGGTGGTCATTCTTGTCCCAGGTGTACCTGAGTCGGGGGGGTGGGGGACCGAGTTCTCAGCCACAGATCATGGCCACACGTGCAGATGAGTAACAACTGGTGGGCTCCCACTACCTCCAGCCTTCACTGGGGCCCTTCCACCTTCTCTCACAAGGTGCCTGTGGGGAAGGAGAGTGGAGGGGCACCCTGGGAATCTGAGAGTACAGCCTGGAGTCTGCTGCAAGCTGGAAATTCCTTTGAAGTCACCTGTTTTATCTTTCAACCTCATGTGAATTTTTCATCACAGGCCATAAAATATCCATGTTTGCTTTAATATTAAAATGCTTAAAATTACTTACCAATTAAATGGCTTAACTCCTGCCCTCCCCCCCTGCCCCTCCTAATCTCCAGGCAGAGGTGGCAGTGGTGGGCTTTGGTACCCACAGGTGCCCAAACCTCCTGGCTCTAAGAACGCCCTCCCCTCTGGCTGATGTAGCACTCTCTCCCTCTGCCCTCCTTTTCACTATGGCCCCCATTCACCCCGACTCTCTACCTGACCTGCTGAGAACATATCCTTGATGGGCTGAGTTACAAATCTGAGCTCTCAGCTTTCCCTTGCCTACTTGCTCTGAGTTTCCCATTCTCAGCTGGAAGGGGCTGAAAGAAAGGAACGGTCTTCAGGGCTGGCAAGTAGCTATTGCTGTACCTCTGAGTCTAAGGCACAGGCAGGCCGGCTCCTAGAGCCCTCAGAGCATGCCCTCTGAAGCAGTCTTCATCTTGGGCAACGCCGGGACTCCCCCTAGACTCAGAGATTATGGGGCTGGCCCTGTAGCCCACATTTCAACAGTGGCAGGTTCTCCTTCTTTCTTCTGGAGGGACCCATCAGCCTGCATCTCTCCTACTCACTTTGGTCAGATTTCCAGACCTGGGTTCCCTTCCTCCAGGTCCTCAGGTGGGGCTGAGGCCCGGGATGGGGAAGGAGGGGGCCTGTGCAGGCTGGCCAGGGAACCACAAGCTCTACCGTCAAAGTCACAGGCCTGGCCCAGGCCGAACTTTCAGGCTCTCTTACTGCCCTTCCAGAAAAGTCCCAGCTCTGCCAGAATTCACAGTGCAAATCCTGTGGTCTCTAGGGGTTTCCAGTTCAATGCAGAAACCAGGAAAGTGTGAGAGTGGTGGTAGGGTTCAAAGCACAGGGAATGTCAATGAGCTCTGCACTCGGAGGGAGTCCCCTGGTCCCTGCTGGACACATACCACTGCTTTCAGAGCGTGCATGTGTGTACCCGTGCATGAGTGTGCCCTTGCACGCGTGCACGCACTGGGGGGAGGCGATGCCGTGACACTCACCGGGGGGTGCTTGCGCTTCCGCCCGGGTCGCCCCACCTTCCGTGCGGTTGTGCTGGGCTCCTGCCGCTCCTCCTTGCCACGAGCCTCCTCCGGCTCCTCTCCCTCCTGCGGGTATAGACACAGCCTGTGAAGCCAGGGCTGGATCCAAGAGGCCTCCTCCCTGTCCCACCCACCCCGGTGACAGCCACACTTCCAAGGCTGTGCCAGGCTGCTCCCCCCCAGGCCCCCCCCCCCCACTTCTTGCCTGGCAAAGCTCAAGCTGCCCCTTAGAGTTGCATTTAAATAAAACCTTGGGGAAGATTCAGGGCAGACGCTGTTGCCCCAAGCACTGAGCCGCTCTCCTTCCCGGCGGACACGTTTTTCCCAAGCACAGGGTCACAACACACGCTCTGACAAAAAGTGTGTTTCTGGATATGAGTTTATATGAAACAAACCTCATACGAGTCCTAAAATTAAATTAGTGATATATTTCATGAATCATCTTTCCTGCAAAACCATAAAATCACGTGACAAGAAATAGTAAATTTGGCGACTGGAAATACCAGCAGCACTTGGCATTGGGGACTAGGGCAAACAGGGGAGGACTTTCATGGCCACTGTGATATATCGGCCCTGAAGCATTTGCCGTGCACGTCTATCACCCCCCACCCCCACCCCCGGGAGCATCTCAGGGACAGTGTCTTGGTTCATCTTGATGCCCCGCATTCATGGAGCTCTGGACCAGAAGCTGGATCTTGTGAGTCACCTCCCCCAGCACCTGATGGAGCGGGGCCCTGCACCGTCGTCTCATGGAGCACAGAGGCACAAACCTAGAAAGTCCTCCTGCCTCACTGCTCCAGCCTGGCCACAAACCACCCACGGGTTTCTTCTGACTCAGCCGGCTCCAGCATGACTAATCACAAACAGAAACAATGATGGGGAAGGAGAAAGGGACCCTGACCCGGCAGAGGGATCTCAGGCAGCTCTTCAAGTCCTCGGTGATGTCAGGAGCCAAAGATGGCTTCCCAGTCCCCCCTGGGGAGGGTGCCAACCCAGGGCCGCACCGGCGCCACAGAGGAGAAAGGGAAGGTGCATGGGTTCCCTGTGGATTTAACCAGATGTCCCTCGACATCCCACTCAACTTTCATTTTCTGTGATTTCAAAATAGCTTGTGGTTTGCCTGGCTGTGGGCGGGGAGGGGAGGGTCCAGGGTGGAAAGAGTCTGTACCAGGACCAGAGACCCTTGACAGGCTCTTTTTAGGAAAACATGGCAGAGAAGCTGTGAGAGCAGAAAGACCACGGAGGGGGACCACCAGATGGCAGGCCAGGCTCCAAGCACAGGACCCGGGGCACATGCCCCATAGGAGGCCAGCCCTCTGGCTCTGAGCTGTCCTTGGGGAGACCTCGTGAATGCCCGGTATAAGAGATGATCACCCGGATCGCAGACAGAAGAACCGTTACCAACGCAGCTTCATCTCTGAAGGTTTCAGTCGGACCTACGGAATGGCGGTGAATTTCAGGTCGAGACAGTGCTTTTGTTCTGACCCCGCCGCTGCTAAATGAGCACCGTCTTCCTCGTTCTGACCGGGTAACTCAGCGTTTACAAAACAGAGCCAATGTGAAGTCATGCAAAGGCGCAGGACTTAGAGCAAACCAAAATGGGTTGGAGCGTGGCTTGTCCATTAGCTAGCTATAGTGCCATTTTCTCGGAGCCTCGCTCTCCTCATCCCTAAAAGGGGAATCTGAAGGTGTCTGAAGGTTCTGCCTGCTTCTCAAGTTTTTCAGAGAACCGAACCAATGTTTTGTCCCCTTGTCTCTTTTGCACACTGCTGAGTTCCCAGAGCCTAGGACAGGCCCCCCGCTTAGTGAGTGTCCCACAGGCCCCCCCGAGGGAGGGGCTCACATAATCCCCAGCAGCAGGAGCCCCCCTCAGGCCCTGCATTTGCCTGGAAAGCACCAGGCCAGACCTAGCAAAGCCTCTGACCACTCCTCATGGCCGGGCCCATGGACTGGGAATGCACCAGGCAACAGGCAAGGACGAGGCACTGATGTGGCCACAGGGCCCAGAAAGACTTCTACCGCCCAGAAATTCTGGGCTATGAGCTTTTTCTTTAACAAACTGCATTTCTTACAGGGGATTCATTTGGTTTTCTAACTTTTGCTCTGAACTAACCTGCAAAGTGAAAGTCCTTCAGAGCCCTCCAGCAGCACTAAGGAACCACAGTCACCACACTGTGATGACCTAAAAACAATGACACTTGACATTTCAGGACTGGTGAGGCCTGGCTTCCATCAGCACGTAGAGAAAGGCTTGGAGGGGAAGGGGGGAGGGACCCTGAGAGGCAACTCTCATGCTACCGGAAGACTGCTGCAATCCAGCACCTTAGTGCCACTGACTACGCCTGACGCATAGGGGATGCTCAGCATCTCTTCCCCCAGTGAATTCGGCTCCACACGACACGGCCCAGGAGGAAGGGGTGGAACGCCTGCAGCCACACCACCTGACCAAGTCTGGGTATGTGGAGCGTGTGCACACCACCCCCCCAGGCGGGCTGTCGCATGCTGAGCCTGTCTCCTGTCCCCAGTGCAAGGCACAGTGCGATACACCCGGTCCAGCATTCAGGCCTCATGCCTGGGTTGTGCTTGAAGAAACCAGATCTCTCCAAGAGCCCGGGTTGGAACTCAGGTCTGCGTGACAACTGGCCCACAGCCTTTCCATCAGACCCTTAAGCACAGCTTTGTAAGAAGCATGTTATTTGGGACCAACACTTCTTTCTTCCATGATGTAGCAATGTCACAGGGTGACGAGCAGGGTGGTAAGGCTTCCTGCTCTGGGCCCACCCGGGTCCACACACAGTCAGGGGGATGACACATGGGGACGGGAGCAGATGGCTCAGGGCCGTGCGCCTCAAGGAGGCGTATCGAGAGGTTCATTCTCACATCTGTCACAGGGCTGGGTTTCATTCAATATCTTTGCCGATGGGTTGAGCGAAGGAATGTAAAATATGCTTATCCAATCTGCACACTGCCCTGACTTAGACAGCATCACTAATACTCTGAAAGAAAAGCATCTGATCCCCAGAGACTTGGAGCAGCTGGAAAACAGTAACAACTTTAGTAGGAACAGACATGAGCCCAGGTTGGTTTCCTCATCCGTCAGCTAAGGGGACTGAATGAGTCAATCCCTACAGTGGGGGTGGCAGGATGGGGGCGGAAATTCTAGTTGGGTGGGATGGGGGGGGGTGTGAGCTGGCCTTTTTTGTCTTGCCCTCGAGTTGCTAGTAACTTCAAGCTATCTAACCTGAGTCTCTCTTTCCTCACCTATGAAACGGGGCTGATAATATCTGCTTGACTGCGATGCCGTGACAATTGAGTGAGGTAATATATCAAGAGCTGACACATGATAGTCACTGAAGAACTAACTCCTGCTCCACCCGTCCTGACCAGAACTGTTCAGAGGAGTGCCCCCCTCCCTCGTCCCCCCCTCCCTCCCTGCCCCCTGGCAGAACCCAGTGCCCTGCATTTGCAGCCATCACTCACTGCTACAAAATTAACCCCAGCATCTGGCTGGTACTGCGGCAGTGAGGCACTCAGGAACACCGGCTCTCTGATCTTTCCAGAGTGCAAAGCTGATTATGTCACTCTGCAGAGCTTAAGCCCTTGCTGAGGGGGCTTCCAGGGTACTGCACGATCAGACCAAGCTCCTTAGCCCGTGTGAAGGAAGGCCCCCAGGATCTAGCTGGCTGCATTGGCCTCCTCTCCACACTGCCTTCCTCCCACTCACCGTAAACAGACTGCACCAGGTGCAAAAGTGGGCTGCTTCCCTCCCCAGTGCCTTGGCATAGACCATTCCTTCTGCCCTCACTGCCTCCCCCTCAGGTTGACCAACAAGTTCTTACTTTTCCAACCTAATGTCCTTCCTCTTGGTCCCCTCCTCAGATGGGAGTCCCTAGATCCTTTCTCCCCACAGCACCAAACATCCAGCACTGTGATGGCCAGCTGGACGGGCCATGAGCAGCTTGGGGGAAGGGACTGTCTTATTCACCTTGGCATCCCCAATGCCTAGACCAATGCGCCTAGGTCTAGATGAGTGACTGTCACATGGTAGGAACTCGCAGTAAGTGACTCCATACACACAGAGAGAGACACGCATGCAAATCTACAAACCTACAGCTGTGTGAAGACAACTGCATGAGGCTCCAGTGCCGCCCTGATCTTTATGACTTCAAATCAGGAAACAGGATGACTAACATGTACTTTCTAGGCTTACACAGAATCATGTCACTTTACATTTATGTAACCCTTTACAGCTTTCAAAGCACCTTCACATTTGGTGGCCTGTTAGATTAGGTAGTTACCATCAGCCTCTCTAAACTTCTGAGGCTATGATTTGACCTAGATTTTAACACAGCTCACTGGATGGATTATTTTAAGACACATACAACTTCTCATTCTGATGAGCTGGGCTATGACGATAATAATCTCTCGCAGTTGTACAGTACATGGTAATTAACAAACCATTTTCACATACATTAGCTCATTTTATTCTTTCTGCTTTATAGAAAGCAGAGACCGTGTTATTTTTTTTTTTCTTTTTCCATTACACAGGCGGGAAATCTGAAGCTCAGAGAGGTTATCTAACTTGCAGAGATCAGAGAGCCAGGAAAAAAAGGCCTTTAGAACCAAAATTTAAATCTTTCGATTCCTAGCTCATGGGTCTTTCCACTGCAACATGCCACCATACCCTATTATGCTCTGCGCTGCTGACGCGTGTCGCCGTGTGCGGCACGGGGAAACCGTGAGCGCATAGGCGATCCAAGGTGAAGGCACACACTGGCACTCACACGTGGGTATCCACACAGTTGTCTCAGGAGGCTCATGCCCAGACACGGGACCCCTCCCCTAAAGAGATTTGCATCCCACCCAGAGAGAGCCGGCAAGATGTACGTGCTCCCTCTAGAACAGACGACGGATCCTACGGACCCAGCACCCGTTGAGCAGATATCTCAAGTTGGTGTTGGAGCTGAGGGGATGAACTTGACAGATCTAGCCAGACCCTTTGGGACAAGAGGCACGTACAGCCTTGGCCAGCTGTCTGGCTGGCCTCCAGGAGCTGTCTGTGATCGCGGAATTCAATGAAACCAACTGGCCTCTCCACCAGGTCCAGCCCCGTTCTGGGCTGCCTGAGTTCCAGCCCTGCAGAGTGACAGCCACAGGCCCCTGCACACCATACCGCACACACGTGCTCACAGGCGCCACACTCCCAGGCTGGGCCTACAGACAGGTGGGCGGAGGGCACGCTGCTGGAGAACGGGCAGAGAGGACGAGGCTGCAGTGTGAGTGGCCGTGCAGTGGCACCGCCAATGGCTGCACATTCCCCCTTTGATGATCTCAGTCACCTCCCAAAGCTACCAGCCCTGTTTCAATTATTCACAGTACTCAACAAGTATTCACTAACTGCTAGGTCTGCTTCACGTGACGCAGACTGAGGAAGGCTCCCACCCCTCCCAAAAGGCCATGTCCTCGGGGGGTCCCAGGCATGTCCCGTTGGCCCTTCCAAGTTCCCACAGCTCCCGGTATCTGCACACAGCAGGTGCTCCATAAATGCTAAATGGTTCAAAATGGTGGCGCCTGGGGTTTCCCAGGCCCTCCTGCTGGGGTACAGCCCTCCCCCAACCTATGCACCATGATGGGGCCTCACTGCCTTCTGGAATGGAGCCTCCACTGAGCACATACCCAACACGCTGCAGCCCAGCAGGTTAACCTCTGTGGCCTCAAGGCCAGTGTGAGGCCAGGCTAATGGGTGTGCTCAAAAATATTTATCTGGCACCTACTGAGTGCTGGATACAAAGATAAGCAAATAGAGCACTCAGTTTAGAGAGAGAGAGAGAGAGACAACACAAAAATAAAGAAGTGCCTCAGTAGAGTGTCCCTTCCGTGGACCCCAAGCCCACCCAAGCTCTACACAGCACACCATCTCATTCCCACCCCACCAGGCACCCCCTTTCTGGAGGCGCGAGAACGCTACATAGGGCAAGAGTTTTCTTCATAGTCACGTGACCTTTTGCCAAGCTTCTTAACCCCCTGTGCCTCAATTCCTCCTCTCTAAAATAATGAGAGGTGATGCCCCCTGGGTTGTTGTGAGGATTAAGTGAGTTAATTGCCGAGCCAAGGAACCTCTGTTACGTGCTCTTCCACCGTGTGCAGACATTAAGTGGGATGATTATAAGTAGTACCCTTTATTTCCCTGTGGCTCTCTGTAGGGCACGACCAGGCCGAGGTGCCAGAAAGGAAGGGCATCATTCCCATTTCATCCTGGGCAACCCACTCCAGTCTGCCCTTCTCTGCAGAGCCGAGCTCAGCTAATCCCTCCCAGGCCTGTGTTTCTTGGCAGGGAAGGGGGCTCTGTCCCCGGCCTGACCATTTAAGGCATAAGGGACCTGAGAAACCCTGGAGCTAGCCAGGGACCCTCACCTGAGCTTCTTCTTCTTCTTCTTCTTCTTTTTTTTTTTTTTAAATGTTTTATTTATTTCTGGGAGAGAGAAATGAGCAGGGGAGGGTCAGAGAGAGAGGGAGACACAGAATCTGAAACAGCCTCCAGGCTCTGAGCTGGCTGTCAGCACAGAGCCCGACACGGGGCTCGAACCCATGAACTGTGAGATCATGACCTGAGCCGAACTCGGAGGCTTAACCGACTGAGCCACCCAGGCGCCCCATCACCTGAGCTTCTGAAGGTAGCCATGCCTTTCCCTCCAGGAGTTAGGGCTCCCTGTCTCTTTCCTCAGGGAGGGGCATTCTATTCAATGCATGAGGGGAAGAGGGACCTCAGGCCTGTTTTGAGGACCCAGAAATAACCTTTCTTCCATATACCAGGTTCTCAGTGGACTTTAAACCCACGCCATTCACACCCCACCTGCATTTTCCACATGGTCACCCCAAGCTCCTGAGATCCTTGGGCCTACAACGCATCGATCCCACCAATGTGCAGATAGGCAGGTAGATAAATAGATAGGTGAGTAGGTAGGTAGAAAGCAAGCTAACTAGTTATCCAAAATAAGTCCTCAGACTAACTTAATATGTGCCAGGTCCCTGTGCTAAAAACACACCATATAAACGTCTCTTCCCTGCTCAGAGGCCACACAGTGGAGTCACACAGCACATTCCAGATGCAAACACAGGTCTGTCTCTGGAGTCCGAGTGACACCTTCTCAAAACTGTAGCTAGCAACTGCGAGTTACCTAAACTTGACATGCCTACCTCCTTTTCCGGCGCCTCACAGATAGTGCATGCTTTATGAATGGAAGGTTTGCGGAGAACCCTGTGTTCAAGCTTGTCTACCAGCACCATTTTCCCAACAGCATCTGCTCACTTCATGTCACGTTTTGGTAATTCTTGCAATATTTCAAATTTTTCATTACGTTTGTTATGGTGATCAGTGATTACAACTTACTGAAAGCTCAGATGATGGTTAGCATTTTTAGCAATGTTTTAAAATTAAGGTATGTAAATTTTTTAGACATGTTATTGCACTCCTGATAGACTACAGTAAAGTACAAACATAACTTCGATGCACTGGGAAATGAAAAAAAAATGGATTTGACTTCCTTTATTGCAATATTCGTTTTACCGTGCTGATCTGGAAAGGAACCTGTAATATCTCCGAGGTATGCCTGTCATAACTAAAGAGAATTTTAGAGAATGCACAGCCTAACACATGGGTGCCAGCCAGCTTGGGGGTGGGCACCATTTACATCAAGCGTCCATTCTACACGACCAAGCATCTAATCGACTCCACTGAACTAAAAATGGATGTGCCTTTATCAGCTGTGTTCCTGAAGAGGTAGAGGTAAAGTTGCCTTCTCTGTTATTGTTTGATGGACTAAGAGAGATGTTATATAAACAACCCCCATAGTGACTATTATAAAGCAGAGAGCCAGCCCTGAGCGTTGACGGGTGGGCATCTGAGTGAAATAAAGGCAGAGCGGGCCCAGAGTGGGCCACAGACCTGTGGATCAGCAAGAACAATGGAGAGAGGAGCTGGGGGAAGCCTACCCAGGGTGCCCTTGAGTTTGTGTACCAGAATGCAGGAAGCAGTCAGTGCCCAATGGAAGTCAGCACTCGCCAGGCCTTTGAGTTGGACTTAGGTGTGGAGGGAGGAGCCCCAGCCCCAGCAGTGGACACACACACACACACACGCACACACACACACACACACACACACACACACACACACACACACACACTTGCTATGCTCCCCCAGCACAAATACGCTGTTGCTTCTACCACCCAGCTGCCCAGGAGGGGCCTCCACCTCAGGATGGTAGGCAAGGCTTGTACTTTCCTACCCCCTTTCCTTTACTAGGTCCTCCAGGAATGTTTATTTAGTTCATCCGACAGACTTGTGGAGCCCTACTATGTGCTAGGTGCCTGGAAAGGTACCTGGAAAGAGAGGAAGAGAAGGAAAGAGAAACGACGTGTGCAGGAGGGAGGCGGACAGGCAGGGAGGGAAGAATGGTAAGAAGCGGGGTGTCCACAGCCCTGTCTTCATTGAACAGCTTGTGTCTGGAGTGTGTGTGTGTGTGCACGCACACACCCCCATGATCATGCACACTAGCCTTGTATGCAAATTCTTACTGGAGATGAAGTTCCCACAACACCCACCCCGGGGCAAGAGCACTGCCACACAGAGTGAGACTCCCTGGCCATCCTGACTTCTAGTCTGGATAAACATCCTGGCCCCTGCAGCAGAAGCAATGTGGGCAGGACTGGGGAGCATCATGGCTGGAGGCACCACTCACTCTACCCTCTTCTTGCAGGAGGCAGCCTGATGCTCAGAGGCCAAGAGCACAGTCGGCCTGGGTTCCAAGCCCACTTGCTAGCCACTCATGAGCAGTGTGACCTTAGGCAAGTGACCTCCCCTCTCTAAGCATCCATTTAGTCACTAATAAGATGGAGGGTGAAAAGAATACAGCCTATTTTCTGGAACAATGGTCAGAATGAAACAAGATAATGCAAAGCACTGAGCTTCAAGTAGCACCTGGCAGACAGTCAGCGCTCAGAGCATCTTGGCTGTTGTGATTCTGAGGCCAGAGGAAAGAAAGAGGGGAGCGACACGGACACGATCGGGGCCCAGCCTGGGGCTTGGCCTGGTGGCCAGATACTGACTCATATTTGGGGAGCAGAGGAGGCTTTTCCAACCCCTTCCTGGCTTCTGCCCCTCCCCTCCCCTCCATTCAGGGCCTGGCACCCCACCTCCATGCTCCTCTGCAAGCCAGGACCCTGGCTCTGGGCTTCCCTGCTGTTCACCTCCACCAACACACACCCATTTTCCCACAAGGCCAGCCTCCCCCCTCCCTCCATGTGGCTATATCTACCCAGCTGACCCACCATGGGGAGAACCCCAGAGCTCTGCCCCCAAAATCTGCACGGTCCCAGCCTCTCCAGGCAGCTCCCTCCCCATTGAACATATGGATGGCAAGGTAGGGGGGCCACAGGGAGAAGAGGTGCGGGGCAGACCCCTCTATGCACTCCCAGTGCATAAGATTCCATCTCGGCCACCACCCACGGCTCTGCACTGGGCCTGCCTAATCCAGACCCCAGGCTGCTGTCTTGTGGAAGGGTCCTATGCCCCTCATTTTCCTTGCTCTGCTGTCTGCTGTGTATTTCCTGAGCACCTACTCTAGGCTAGTCAGGCCTGCCCTCCCCCTTGATCTCATCCACATCAGTACTTCCCAGATGCCCTAGAGCTGGTTAAAACACAGATTGATGGGCCCAGCCCCAGAGTTTCTGACGTGCATCTCTAACCTTTCCCGGTGCTACTGGTGCTGCCAGTTTAGGGGGGGGTCCCGTTTTGGGAACCACATACCCACTACAAACTATACTTCAAGGCCAACTAAAAGAAGCAAGGGCCTTGATCAGAGAAGAACAGTGAAGATTAGGAAGCGGGCCCACTGGCAGAGGAAGCCGCGTAAACAGAGGCCCAGCAGCTCCAGGAAGTACCCAAGTGGAAGGTGCCTGGAGGCGTGGCCGGGACGGAGGCTGGAGGGGCACATGGGGCCCCGTGGAGCAGGGGCCAGGGTGTGGCCACACCCCCTCCCTCTGGCTCACCAAGTGGTTCCTTCGTGCCAGGTGCCCCCGGCGACTCTGCCAGGCCTCTTGGGCCGCAACCCAAGCCCATCTTCCCCCTCTGTAGCGACATGGCGCCTCTGCCCCAGGCCTGGCTTTCTGGGGCTGCCGTGGGCGGCCGTCGGTGTCTCTACCCGCCCTCCCCGGTGGCTCCCCGGAGCTGTGTGAGCCAGCTCAGAGGTGCCAGGGAGGTGTGCCAGGTGAGCCGGCATGCATGCTGTGGGCGTGGGCGGCTGGGGAGGAGCCCCCGCCAGGCCCCGGCCCCCATCTATCGGCAGCTCTATCAGCACCAGGATCTGGGGCCGGGTGTGCGTGTGTTGCCACTTGAGCCAGAACAGTTACTATGGGTAGATAATAATAGCAATCGTAATCCCTCATAATTGGACCAGACTTTGCTGTTTGCAGGGCATTTCCATGCCCATGACCTCATCTGACTTCCACAACCACCCTGTAAAACAGGCACAGCCAGAGTTACGATCCCCACTTCACGGCTGAGCAAATGCAAGCCCGGATGGCCTGAAGTCACATCTTCAGGAAGTGGCATACTCAGGCCTGGGCCCAGGGACTTCTGACTCTGTCCAGTGCTCTTTCTCGATCTTGAGCTGTCATCACAGAGAGCCTGACCTGCTGGTCTCCATGTGAGGGAGCCAGAGCCTCTGCTCTCCAGGGCGGCACAGATCAGGAACCAGAGGCATCCGGCCTGACTGTCCCCACCTTTGGCGGGGGGGGGCAGCTGACCACCAATTGTGAGCATATGGACATGGACTGTGTCGGACCACCTAGGGAGGCCAGGGTCACCTAACCCAACGGAGAAGTAAAGCAGAGCTGGCGGGGGGGGGGAGGGAATTACCCATAGCTTCCACTCAAGAGCACAGGTGGCTGGCCGCAGGTGGCCCTGACTGTGGTGGCGGGGCGTAGGTCTACCGCCACCTGAGACAGGAGTGGCCCGGAAGGCCCACAGAATGACCTGGACCACCTGTTCTTTTTCCATGGGGTCAGAGAGAAGGGGACTAGTAGCCGCTAGAAGCCTGGCTCAGTGGGCCACGGCAAGCACTTTCTCCCCATTTTGCTGCATACACGGCCCCAACCAGGGTGTTCTGCTGGATTCCAGACTGGGAAGGCAGGCGCCCAGGCTTTGTGCTCACACCTGTGTGTATGTCCGCACGAGGACTGACACAGGTGGGGTAGCAGGAGAGGTTCTGAGCCACCAGGCCCTCATCTGGACCCACCCCTGAGTAGCTGGGCTCAGCATCCTCACTGTCTGCCCCTGGCCCACCCCACCTGTTTCAAGGGCTGTTTCCAAGAACCGCACGGATGGAAACCACTCAGAAAACTGAAACGGGCTCTGAGAATGAGCAAGCCCAGGAAGGAGCTGAGCACGCACAGGGGAGGATAAGCAGTGAGACAGTCTCAGAGCTGCCCCTGACAGTAGCCAAGCAGAGGGGACACTCCTCAGAGGGCCCAGGGGGCCCACACCTGATGCAGGTGTCCACTCTGGTTCCAGAAAGACAAACTATATCCCCCAGCCGAGCATCACCACCCCTCACTCCTTGCTCAGGACAAGGAGAGCAGACAGAGGAAACCGTGGGGACCAGGGCACGGCAGGCAGGACACCCCAGAAAGGACTGTGGCTGGCACAGCTTCCCCAGAAGGGTGGTGGTGGGGTTCACCACTTCCCTGATGGGGGAGACACAGAATCCCATTGTTGGGGGTTCAGGGTGGCTCTACCTATAGGTGGACACAGCTTGCTGAGGTTCCAAGTCAGCCTGTTGGGACCCAGCAGGGGTCCCGACTGGTCTGCTGGGATCTCCTCTGATTTAGGCTCATCCTGGACTTCATCAGAGGGTGATGAAGTCACCTCTCATGAGGCTCTGAAAACAAGGAGGTCATTGGCTCCATGGTCAGAAGTGACAATCACTCAGAGCCCGGGGTGGCGGTGAGGGGCAGGAAATCACCATCTCCAGGATGACTGGTATCACCATGTATGGGAGGAGGAGCCCTCACGCGGCCTCACATCTACTGAGCCTCCCTGACCCGGTCTTTGGCCTCCCAGAAGCTACTGAATACCCTGAGGAAGCAGCGGCAGCTAACACAGGTAAAATGACCTACCCGAGGACACAGGGCTGATAGGAGGCCAAGCCAGAAAGGAATCTGGGTTTAGGGACACGCTGCAAGGCCGACCCCCAACACCGTACAGACCCAGGGCCTGAGCCTCTGCGCAGACACTAGGAAGGTTAAAAGCCTGGCTCCTGGAACCTGGTCACGTGGTTCAAATTCCCACTGTACCACCAGGGCTGAACCTCTACCAGCCATCGCCCCAAACAGGGACATCACCCCCTCCACCGCCCAGGGGGAAGGCTGAGCTGCGCGGTCCAGTGCTCAGCACATGGACATCATCACTGCTCGGGGACGGGCCCTCCCTTCCCCTCCCCTGCGCTTGGGCCAGGGGGTCCTGGGCAGAGCCAGACGCTCACCTTGCGGTCCTCCTCCCGCTCCGGAGCGGAGCTGCTGGTGTCCCCGGGGCCGCTGGAGGGCATCGCGGGCAGCTGGGCGGTGGGAGGCAGGCTGGGGCTGCGCGGGGCTGGGGGGCTGCTGGGCTTTGGGGAAGGAATTATCGTGGTCTTCGTGATCAGGAGTTAGAAATGAGACATAGATCCTGGTGCTGAGGGAGACTCGGGCTGCCTGGCGTGTGGGCTTCCAGTGGCTCCACCTGTCGAGGGGGGAGACAAGAGGGGTCAGCAGGGCAGGGCACCCCCCCATCCAGGTCCCACCTGACCCCCCCCCCACCTCAGCCCCGGGGCCTGTGAGGCCTGTTCCTCTGACCTCACTCCTCTTCCCAGGCTCACCGGCAGCTCCGGCCAAACTAGCACCCCAGAGAGTAGGGGAAACCTACTCAGAGACTGAGCTGGCAGGGTCCTGCCTGGCTTCCCCCAGGGCCGCCTCCTGCCTCCGAGGCAGCAGCAGTCTCCCCGCGGCCTCCTCCGCGTTGCTGGGGCGCAGTGGGTGCCACTTCTGGGACTTCCAGCTGCCTCCTGCCTCCTCCCTTTTCTTCATTCACGTCTGTTCTCTCCTTTGAAAGCTTCCCGCACCCTCCCTCCCACCCGGCCCCCCCTGGGAAATCCCAGAGGTCCCCAGCCCCGCTACATTTTCCTTCTAATCTGTCCTCCCTTCACGCCCCCGCCCCCACACCGCTCCCACCACGTGGAGGAAGTGAGCTGCAGTCACAGGATGTGAAATGAATGTCAGCTCACTTTAGGACCAGCGCCTGGGCGCAGAGCGAGCTGGGGTTGAACTCGGGCTGCGGGCCGAAGGCCTAGGTTTGCAGTGCTCTCCGGAGGGCGCCCCGGTGGTGGTGGGGAGAGGCCGAAGCCAAGGCCACTCTGATGACTGACCTGGAGGCTGCTTCCCCCAGACCCCACAAATCGGCCCCATTTGCCTGGGGAAACTGGTGGGCTTGAGGGGGCCCTCGCACGCACACTGCTTGATTTTAGGGGCTTTTCATCTTCCCTGCTTCAGGTGTGGGCCTCAAGCCAGTGAAATCACAAAGCCCCCGCCGCAGGCCTCAGCTAGGGGTGGGGGTGTTGCGAATTCAACCCCCTTTGCTCAGAGACACAGAGTTCTCGGCTTCCCCCCCCACCCCCCCACCCCAGGAAATCCAGCCAAGCCAAGCCCCTGCCTCCAGTGCACCCGCCCGCCCTTGGGGAGGGGATTGGCAGAAGAGGCAAAGTAGGAGGCAGCTGGATCTGGGCCCACCCACACCCTTCCCCTTCCAGTTCCCGTCCTGCTTCCCGGGCTTCCCCTCCCTTTCGGGCTCCTTCTCCCATCCCCCTCCAGCCAAGGCTCCCTGGAAAACCAGGCACTGGAGAAAGCACGGGCTTGGGTCTCCCACAGGCGCAGCCCCTTCCCCAGGGAGGGCGCCGCAGCAGGCTGGAACGTGGGCTCTGCCCACGGTGTGTAGGGAGGGGGCGGGCTGGGAGGAGCCTCCCGAAGGCCAGCACAGGAGGGACTGTAAGTTAAGATACCGACAGGCCACAGGTGCTCCAAGCCGCCACAGGTAAACCCTAAGGAAACCCCAGGTGCGACGCAGACAGGTAAGCTCAGCACAGTACTGAGCTCCAGGAACGTTTGCTGCCCAAATACATGAATACACAGAGGGCGATAGAGAGTGTTGCTTTAAGTGTCAGACGCGGTACTAAGCACGTGACAGGCAGACCTGCCTTCCTTCCTTCCTTCCTTCCTTCCTTCCTTCCTTCCTTGGGGCAGCTACTAGTACTATTAGTATCCCATGTTAACAGTGGAAGCTAATGTTCAAAAAGATTACGATTTGCCCATGTCCTAGGTCAAAGCAGAAACTTGAATCAGGATCTCTCTCACACTCTGCGGGGGGAGCCATCTGTGAAGCTCTGTCCCCCAGCTTACACTGCCCCACAGAAACAACACTTGAGAGCCCATTAGAGAACTGGTCCAACCCAAAGGTCCATAAGGCTTCTCTCCATTACCAGCCAGCGATCCCCCCTCAAACCCGCACCCCATTTGTTAGCTCACACATGCCCAATGGCCCTCAACCCCCTCCCCACCACATCAAAACCTTCAAAAGTATAAGGGAGTCATGAGAGGCAGAGTCTGATTGGGAAGAGCATTGAACTCAGAGTCAGAAGACGTGGCTTCTAGTCCTGACTCAGACTTCCCACCCTCGGTTTCCTCATCTGTTAAATGGGTGAGTTGGACTACGTGATCTACAAAGTGTCTTCCAGCCCCTCCCTGCCAAGCCGTCAAGGGTCCAAGGGCAAAGGGAGAAGCAGACAAGGCAGGGACACCTTTGGGAGCCCCAGAGCCCCAGAATGGAGTCCATGAAGACCCAGGTGCAAAGCTAATAAGCAGCAGATAACCCTTCACCAGATGTTCATCCCAACACTGCCATGAGGCCCAGAAACATCCACGGAGCTTCTGTGAGGGAAAAAAAAAAAACCCCTTTCAGAGAACCTCTGCTTGCCAGTGAAAAGAGGAAGGAAGTAGGAGGGAAAAGCAGAACATCACAAGGCACTGACCCTGAGGGCAGACACCCCAGAAAGGATGGGAAATGCTCTTTCCTCCACAGAGCCCCCCGATATCTGGGCGGCACGTGTGAACTCACCGCACACTCAGCTGACCTGGGTCAGCCTGTAGGTTCCTTCGTGTCACTCAACGGAACAGATCTGTCAGAAAGTGTTCCTCAGAATCACATCCACACAGGGCCCGGCAGGCCACGCACTGCACCCCAGAGGCCCCACTGTGGTGGCCAAGCCCCAGGACAGACACGGGGCTTCCCACCTACCCTTGCAGCTTCCTTCTCTCAGGCAGCCCTGCTCCCAGGCCCACAGCCTTGACACAGAGGCACGTGTCCGCCACGGCGGTCCTTCGCCAAGCTCGGCTCTCTGCCGCTCCAGGCGCTGAAGCCTCCTTCTCACCCGTGCCAAGGGCCGTGCCACAAAAACCACCACCAAAGAAAAATCCATGCCTAGAAGCCTCCCACCACGGACAGGCAGCATCTATTTCCTCCTTTCTACTTCAAACTGTCCGCAGTGGCCATAAATAATGTATATAACATCTTTTAAAAATGCTTCAGGAATCCCATCCTAAAAATGTCGCGGCGGGGTACGTCTGGGTGGCTCAGTCGGTTAAGCGTCCGACTTCGGCTCAGGTCATGATCTCACAGTCGTGGGTTTGAGCCCCACGTCGGGCTCTGTGCTGACAGCTCAGAGCCTGGAGCTGCTTCAGATTCTGTGTCTCCCTCTCTCTCTCTGCCCCTCCCTTGCTCATGCTCTGTCTCTCTGCCTCTCAAAAATAAATAAACATTAAAAAAAAAATGTCTGGGTATCACAGCCAACCTGGTCACAGTGATTTTGCTATTCCAGCTACAAACCCGTTGTGGGAGGGGCCTGGGGTTTCAAGTACGCATCTCAAATTTCACTACTACCTGAATCCAACTTGGTAAAAAGTTTTTTGTTTTTTCTTTGAAGACATACAGTCGCAGGATGGGTCTGAACAGAGAGGAGACACTGCCGACGAAATTCTGGGAAATTTGTGATCGCCAAATTTCAGACAAACCAATTTCAAATCAACATCAAATCAAATCAAACCTCCTTTATAACAAGAATCCTTAAACGAGTCTTGAGACAGGAGCTTCAGGTCCCTCCCAGACCAGGGGCGACGGGGATGAAAAAGTGAAAATGAAAAGGGCTGAAGGAAGGAAGTAAAAGCCTTAGACCTCCTCCCCCCCATGGAGTCTGAAGGTTTACTCTCCGGAGAGCACAAAACAGAGGGGTCTCTGCACAGAGAGGTGACTAGTGCAGCTGAGAGCAAAAGTAATACATCAAAATCAAGATGAAGGTTATTTTAAGTGCTGATGTTGAGTGCCCCAAGCTCCTCCCCACTGGGCTCCCAGAACCAGGCAGCCAGGCCCCCGCTTTCTCCTCTGAAGAATTCATTAGTCCGAGAGGAAAGGCCTACAGACACAGATGCTGCCGCCAGAGCCCAAATGGTGTCCAAATGGCTTGTTCAGGTGAACCGGTGTGGACCTGACACGTAGCAAGGCCACGCATCACACACAGAGCTTCCAATCAGCTTGCTCGTCCCCGGTGCTTAATCCTGTAAGGGACAATCATGGACCGGTAGACATCAGAGGGAAGCTTCTGACTTGGAATACAGAGACGAGGACACATAAACCCAAACCAAACCGATCCACAGCACAACTTGGAAAAGACAGACCCCGGGCACAGGCAGATTAGACACCGCGTTCATGAAACAAGAATGTGGCGCTTTTGAAAAGACCATTCGGAGAACTAAAGAGCTTTGCGGAAGGTACGAATCATGCTAGCAAGCTGCAGAACTCAACCCAAAGGTACATTAAAGAGAACAATGGAAATAAGAGAGGATGGGAAAGAGAGCTCGAGAACTGGTCCGGAAGTTTCATCTGAAAAGCAGGCGTTACAGAAAATTTAAAAAAACGGGAGAAAATTACCAAATAATTTAAGGGCATTTCCCAGAACTGAAAGATGTGAGTGACCTGGTTGAAAAGCGCCACCGAATATCAGCATGAGGGAGGGAAGCAGACCCACCACGAGGCACATCACTGTGAGATTTCAGAACACTGGCATCGAGAAATCTTGCAGAGAGGGAGAAAAAAAGTGACATACACAGGTTCTGGAAGCAGAATGGCTTCGGATTGCTCAACGGTAATGGGGAAACAAGACAAAGGACCAATACCTTTGGAATTCTTAAAATAATTCTCCCATTAGAATTCTTTACGCAGTTGGGGCGCCCGGGTGGCTTAGTCGGTTAAGCGTCCGACTTTCGCTCAGGTCATGATCTCACAGTTCGTGGGTTCGAGCCCCGCGTCGGGCTCTGTGCTGACTGCCAGCTCAGAGACTGGAGCCTGTTTCAGTCTGTGACTCCCTCTCTCTCTGACCCTCCCCTGCTCACGCTGTCTCGCTCTCTCTCTCCTAGAAATAAATAAAACATTAAAAAAAAAAAAGAATTCTTTACGCAGCCTAATCATCATTTAAGGAGAATAAAGATATCTTCAGACACTCCTCTCAGGAACACGAGAAGATGGCCTCTAAGACACATGACACAAGGGAAGGGGATCTCCGGGACTGAGGCGGGAAGAGGCCAGAGGAAGCCATCGAAGGTCCCTGTTCAGATCAAAGCAGCATGACCTAAGCCCTGGGCCTGTTGAGTGCTGTCGTTGCCGTGCCCTTGACCATTGAACGGTCTTTTTAATCCAACAAGGCTACAGGTGTCGCTCCCTGTTCCCACTCTGCCATCTGAACTCAGGAGCTGAACGGACTCGGATAGTGACAGGTGTCTGTCCTGGACGATGTGCTCCAAACGGGGGGCGTAAACCAAACAGGAGGAAGAAGGCGAGATGCAGAAAACGGGATCTTCAACCTGAAAGATGCAGAGGGAGTGCCATGGAGGACCACAAAAGGAAGTCGCAGAATGGCACCCACGCCACACCACGCAGCGAGGCAGCAAGGACCTGAAAACTGGGTCTAGAGCAGGTAATACTAGATGTGGCGGCCCTTGCGGAAAGCCACACCAACAGCTACTAGAAGGTGCGGCAGCAATTAGCAAAAGGTACAAAGAAAATAAGGCAGATCCAGAAACCAGATCGTTGTTAACTTCAGTGGGGAAAAAAAAAAGGAAACTATTGCTATACACACATGTAATGAATGTGGATACAGACATACATATATATGTATATATGCATTTCCTGTTGCTGCTGTTACAAGTTACCACAAAATTAATGGCTTAAAACAACACAAATGTGTTATGTTGCAGTTCTGGGAGCCAGAAGTTCAAAAAGATTCTGGTCACCGGACTAAAAATCAAGGTGTTGGTAGGGCTGCACTCTTCTCTGGAGGCTCTAGGGAGAATCCATTCCCTTGACGTTTTCAGCTCCTACAGGCTACTCACATTCCTTGGCTCATGGCCCCTTCCATCCTCAGAGCCAGCAACGGCCAGGCTTTCACTTCTCATCGAATTACTCTGACTCTGCTTCCAGAATCACATCTCCTCTGCCTCTCCTACCTCTGTCTTTCATGTCTAAGGACCCTGGTGATTACACTGGACCCACCCAGAAAATACAGGATAATCTCCTCATCTCAAGATCTTTAACTTAATCAGACCTGCATGCAAAGTCCCTTTTGTCACAGTCAGGTTCAGGGGATTAGGATGTGTCCATCTTGGGGGGGGGGGTTTGCGATGTCCCACCTATCACATGCATACATACACATACATTCATATGTGCATAAAACATTTTTGAAGGAGCACTGGAAGGTACTGCTAACAGTATGTCCACCACAGAACTATCTAGGAGCAGAAAGGCTGGCCGTGTAAGGGAGCCACATTCCCACTTACTAAATAGGAAATCAATGGGAAATGTCTAAAATGGAAGAGTCAAAAATATGCACATTCCTCAGAAACGTGAGATGTAAAATTGCTAGAAGAAACAGCTAAAAGCGGTTGCCTCTGAGAAGAAGAGGGTAGGAGCATCTCTTTGGTGACGTGATGTTGGTCCTGACTTCTTAAATGATGTGCAAGTACTGCTGTGAGGAAATGAGACAGGAATTGTATGGGGTGCCTGGGTGGCTCAGTTGGTTAAGCCTCCGACTTCGGCTCAGGTCATGATCTTGCCGTTCATTAGTTTGAGCCCCACGTCAGGCTCTGTGCTGACAGCTCAGAGCCTGGAGCCTGCTTTGGATTCTGTGTCTCCCTCTCTCAGCCCCTCCCCCACTTGCGTGCGCGCTCTCGCTCTCAAAAATAAATAAACATTTAAAAACTATTTTTTAAATATTTTTATTTATTTCTAGGAGAGAGAGAGACAGCGTGAGCAGGGGAGGGTCAGAGAGAGAGGGAGTCACAGACCGAAACAGGCTCCAGGCTCTGAGCTGGCAGTCAACACAGAGCCCGACACGGGGATCGAACCCACGAATCGCGAGATCATGACCTAAGCGAAAGTCGGACGCTTAACAGACTAAGCCACCCAGGCGCCCCTAAAAACTATTTTTAAAGAGGGAATGGGGAAGGGCATGAGGGCTTGCCTCCCTACTGCAACCATTGGTTGCCTTGGCTTCCATCCCCGTCTGTGAGCGCATCTAAGCCCTTCCACCTCTGTGGCTCTGTGAAAGCATCACATCCCACAGCAAGACCATGACCGGCTCCTCACACCCACTCACAGTTCCATCACCAGCTCTAAAAGTGGTACCTCCCTCCCTGCTCCCCCACCCCACCCCTCTCCAAACGTCTCATCGCCCCTCTGCATCACTCCCGCCAAGCACAGCCCCTTCCATTCCTCCCAAAGCGCGTCTGCGCTGGCCTCTGCCACCTACGTCCCTAAGCGCATCGCATCGCGGGCTCACTCGACAGCCCACCCAGGCCGCGCACCCACGCACCCACCGTCGAGCCGTCCCTGCCACAGCACCTCCCCCACCCTGCCGCCACACCGTCCGCAGCACGGGTCCGGCCTGCCTCACCAGCCCCAGCCTCCTCGGCGCCTCCCCAGCTCATCACCCCAAGTCTCTCCTCCAAGCTTGCTCCCACCAGCACTGAGGCCGTCATCCGCTGCTGTCACCTCAACAAGGGCCGGCACAGAACGATTCTCTTCCAGAAACAAAACCAGAATTGCCCCAAACCGGAATCCTTGCTCCATCAAAAACGATCCTGGGGCGCCTGGGTGGCTCAGTCGGCTGAGCGTCCAACTTCGGCTCAGGTCATGATCTCTCAGTTCGTGGGTTCGAGCCCCGCGTCGGGCTCTGTGCTGACTGCCAGCTCAGAGCCTGGAGCCTGCTTCTGATTCTGTGTCTCCCTCTCTTTCCGTCCCTCCCCTGCTCACGCTCTCTCAAAAATAAATAAAAATTTTTTAAATGTTTAAAAAACCAAACAGTCCTGGTGACATCATCGTAAGAGCCCCTCCCACTCCATCTCAAGTCCTCGAGCTGCATCGCTGAAAAACATAGACCATCTCTGCAGCAGAGCCCTCTTCCCTCTGCGTCTAGAGTCTATTTCCCCCACCCCCACCCCCGGGACTTTGCTTGTGCCCAGATCTACCCCTCCCCACCAGGGGGCTTGGGGAATATTTGCCCGGACACCACCCCCACCACCCCCCCGCAGAGCAAGCACGTGACCAGGCAGGGCCAATCAAACGCCTCCGGGGAACATGGTGGTTCAATGGAAAGATGCTACGGGGTAGGATGTGGGTCAGGAGCGGCTGCCTGCGGGGGAGGGATTGCCTGAGAACAAAGAGCTGAAGACAGAGGGATGGCACACTGAGGTCATTGTCTAGGCCCCCGAATCTAGCTGTACCTGGAGACGGGGCATCTCTGAAACTCCGGGTAATGGAAGCCTTTCCCTGCTTGGGTGTGAGTAAGTCTGTGCCCTGCGGCTGACGGTCCTGACTCATATGCTAATCTCAGCCTCCTAAAGGGCTTCTTCCTGCGTGGGTGCAAATCTTGGCCTGCTTACTCTATCAGCTGTGTGACCCGAGGCAAAGTCATGGCCCACGGCCTCGGTTTTCTCAGCTGTAAAATGGGGTAATAATAGGGGCCACTTCACAGGGTTGTTGTGAGAATTCAAATGAAATGCATTTAACAGGCTCACAAGGGTGCCTGGCACACAGAAAATCCTCAATACATTTAAACAACTGTTAGTCCCTGACTAATCCAGCCCACGATTTTCTCTCCTTTCTTGAAATCCCCCCAGTGCCCGTGAGCGGACGTCACTCAAACGGGAGCTTGTACTCACGAAGCTCCCACGAGGTGCCAGGCCCTGTGAACAGAGCTTTACAACTGCAACATCTCGTTCAGCGTTCAGCATCGCGCCTCACTCCGACCTTTTAAGTGGGGACTGTTCCCCGCCCCCCGTTTTCCAGATGAGAAACGTGAGGTATAGAAAGGTTAAGCAAGCTCCCCAAGGTCATTATTAAGTGGTGGAGCTGGAGGCAAGTCCATGGCTGTCCCACCCTGAAGTCCAGGGTTTTCCACTCCATCACGGCCTCTTACAATTACCATGTGACTGTTGCAGACATATTAACCTGGGGCACAGATCGGCCTGAAAGCAAAGTTTCCAGTTAGCCCCCCTTTCCTGGGTAGGCCTGTCTGCAGTGAGGGCAGGAGTCGGGGTAGTGGTAAACAACCTTCTAATCATAGTCTCTGGTGCCCTGCCCAACGCGCCAATCATTCATTCAACAATTTACTGAGTACCTGCCATGGGCTCGGCGCCTGCTAAAACACCCAAATCCTCCCATTTCATCCTTACAACGATCCTGTGAAGTTTATGACCATCCTATAGAAGGAGGACCTAAGGCTGAGAGAGGTTTATGATGTCTCCAAGGGAGCACAGGTGGAAGGTTCCAGGGCAGGAATATGAACTCAGGTCCATCTAACTCCAGAGTCCTTACGAACATGGCAGCACTCCGTCATGGGTGAGCCCGCTAAGCCTATGCCCCGGATCAGCTCTCTATGCCCCTGCTGGGGCATCAGCCCACAGGTAACAGCCTCATAGCTGACTTCCTACAAATGAAACTGTGGATGACGGAAGGCAGGAGAGTAATCGTGTGTCCCTCGCCACCCAATCATCTGCCAGGGCGGTGATAAGCTCCAGGCCTGGTAACGGGGGTGGGGGGGGGAGGGGCGGAAGGCTGAGGGGAGTGATCAGGGCCTCCTAGACAGAGACGTCAACCTGCCAAGTCTCTCCCCCTCCCACAGCCTCTCTCGGTCACAAGCCTGGGCTGGATAAGGTGGGGGGGGGGGCGGGGGGCGTCTCTCCTTTGGACTGCTCGTTGCCTCTCAACACGAGTGAGACGCACATCATCGTACCATTCCTCCGGCTTCCAGAAACATCCCTCCCACCCAAACCACCAGCTGCACAGAGAATACCAAAAGCCATTGGCTATAGGCCAACAGTCCTGCCATCCTGTTGCCTCTTCAAAGCCCATCTGTCTGGCTCTGGAGTCACAACAAGATGACTTGTGGTTCTCACACCACCCTCGAGGCCAGGGCACCACCAGCGTGAACATTTACGATCACACCAAATCCGCTGCCACGATGGCGGCAACACTGGCGGAGAGGAGTTGAATCAGACTCCTGTGCTCAAACTAATGGTTACCATGACACAGACCCAAAAGCAAGGAGGGGGGAAGAAAAAGATTTATACCCAAAATAGATGCTGGTAAGGAGCCGAAGCTGTCCTTGGGCATTAAAAAAAACCAGTACAGACTTCCATTAAGGAGCACGCAATTCTGAGCGTGACAAGTCAGGAGATGCCTGACTTGTTGAGAGCTGCGTGTGCTGGAGCAGTCAGGTGGGCACCCCATGCCCTTGGAGCAGGGACCCATGTGGCCAGGCTGATGGCCCACATGAGAATGAGCCACGTGGACCCTGGAGGGCCTGCGTTCATGGGTCTGGTTCTGTCCTCCCCTGGAGGAACCCCGTGCTACACCTGCTGGCCCCGGGTCCCACTACCCCCCTTGTTGACCCATGCGTCTGGTCCCTGCCTCACATCTCTGAAACCGTCTAGGAGTGCGAAGCGTCATACTCCCCGAAGGGGACACCACCCTGGCTCCACTGGAAAATAAGTCCACAGCCTGGCTTTTTTTGGACCCCTCTGCCACTGAACCAACAGACCAAAAAAAAAAAAAAAAGGAGTTACTCCTCTGGCTTGGGTGATCGATCCTAGTTACCTCTTAGTTACCAAAGGGAAATTGGGTTGCTGGTTCACAACAGAGGCAAGGAAGACCATGTCTGGAATCCAGAGGATTCTCTCAGTTACCTCTTAGAACTTCCAAGCCCCAAAGTTAGGGTTGATGGAAAACTACAGAAACAATACCAATGACATAAAAGATGGACCAATAGGGGATTCAGATCCTTCTAGACTCAAGGTTTGGGCCACCGCACCAGGTAAAAGAGGCCTGGCCTGCTGACATTCCAGCTGAGCACAGAGGAAAGATATGGTGGAAATGGGCAAAAGGAGCCAGATATCAAATGGGGCCCTGGGAACAAAACTAGAAATGAAAACGGTAGTAGTTTTGTATATTTTCTATTTACTTGATACATGTACGTGTTTATTTGTACATGGTAACCATTTTTTTTCTTTTTCCTCCTTCTTCCCATTACTTTATATACAAGCTATTGGAAGTTAAAACTATAATTTAGTCTTTTTTTTTTTTTAAAGATTTTATTTTTAAGTAATCGCTACACCCAACTTGGGGCTTGAGCTCACAGCCCTGTGATCAAGAGATGCATGCTCCACCGACTGAGCCAGCCAGGCGCCCCTATACTTTAGTCTTTAGGTAACAGAATAGTCAGTGGGACTGTGACTGAACTTGAGAAGTTGTTTATGTAGACGGTGGCTGATACAGTGATTCATGGGGCTCTTCATTTGGGGAAAAGGGTGAGAAAAATAACTGCGTCTTGGTAGGTAGAAATATAGCTTATATTGTAGTTGTAGGGGAGCCCAAATACATGTGAAAGGTGCAATTGGAATTGACCAGCCAAAGGGGTAGACTGTGCCAGTTACCGATTTATTCATCCTTCATGTCCTGCTCGGTGAAAATGGAGCCAGGCCCTTGAAAGATTTCTCCTTTGCCAGCAAGCGTGGCGTTAGACTCTGCCACCAGGGGGCACTGGAGGGACACTGAAGAAAAGGGAGTCTTCTTTCCTAGACCTGGTTTGCTCTGGGAGAGCTGCACACAACTTCTCCAGCAGCCACATCCTACTGGCCCTGTGGCTTCCCTATGCCCAGTCCTGCCCCGTTGCAACTTCCCAGCACCCAACTCCTACAGCGAGGGTGCTTCTGCAGCACCCCATCTGGGAAACACGTAACCGTCACCGGCAGCCAGCAGCTTCACCCGACACTCCCCATGAGTAGTTTAGTGGCAGCGTGCTTCCAGCAAGGTACTTCCTCACGCACAGCTTTTCTTGGGACCCAAAGGATGGCTTCCAGTGAGTTCCAGGGGCAAGTTTCCAGCAAGTTCTTCCAGCATGTCTCCACAGTGATCTCCCTGTCATCCAGGGTTAGGGTTACCATACCCTCTCCATCAAGGTCAGGATCTCGGCCCTGGAGGGGCATTTTCCCTGGGCACTCCGTGGTGACCCCGGGGGGAGTGGCTGGTCTCATGCATGCTACTTCTAGATTCTCTGCAGTTTGTTTTACATCTTACCCGGCCAGTCTCTCATCACTCCAAACCCAGTTGTAGTTAACAAGTCTTGATAATAAACTTTTCCTGTGCGAATCACTATGCGGTTTCTGTCTTCTGAATGGACTCCGATACGGTCACCCACAATGACCCTCAAAGGGCCATTTTCCAACCTCACGGTCCTTGAGTTCAATTCAGCTTCCTCGCCAGCTAATTGTTACCCTGCTCCAAGCACTCGATCGGCAGCCACTTACTGAGTGCCAAGGCTGGGCCACAGGACACCCTACTTCTGGGAGCTCACAAGCCAGTCAGTGGATTCTCTGGCTCTCAATCTTGTCCATGCCTCCACCTGGCTCCATGCCCTTGACTCTCCCACCCCTCAGGCCCCTCTGCCCTGTCTCCACTACTGCATGGTAGGCATCCTCATGGGGCACACGGTCCCCTCTGCTGAGACACTCAGGCACTGGTCCATACAGATCCCCACTTTCTGGACCCCTCCACCTGGGTGGTTTACAACCACCTAAAATCCTACTCTTCTGTAACCAGACTCCTCATGTTTCCTCTGGCTTCTCTTCCTATGTTGAAGCGGCACCACCCTTCCCTTGGGCACCCAAACCCCAAACCCCGGAGAGAGCCGAGTCCCCCTTCCCCCTCAGTCCAGCTGGCACCCGATCCTATCCTCAGACTGCCAGCCCCCACCCCTGCTCTCCAGGCCCTTTGTACCACAGGCCCCAACCTTGGCGGCTGTTCTACAAGGGGGCTCCCTGCCTCTCGCGCATCTACCTCCCACCCCAGCCTCTCAGCAAAGCTTTTCCACAGCACGTGGCTTCCTCTATCAAAACCTATGATGCCTGGCGGAAGCGTTCTGAAATTGACTGTGGTGACGGTCGCACAACTCTGTGAATGTACTAAAAACCATCGAATTGCACACTTTAACGGGGTGAATTATATGGTATGTGAATTATATCTCAATACAGCTGTTATTTTTTTTTTTTTAAATCCGTCATGCCTATGATTTTTCACGCACAGTGAAATCTAAACTCTGGTCCAGACCTACACGGATGGCTGACCGCAGCATGGCCTCACCCCCCACCGTCCCAGACCAGTCACTGTCCCCCAGCTCACACCCTCCGTTCCCACACCTGTGACTACACCCTCACCCCTCGGCACCCCCCACGCCCACTGCTTCTCCTCGACCACCCATCCAGCGGTCTTTAATCAGTGTCTGTCGTGCGGTCATTTCGCTTTTCACATGTGTATGTGTGTGTCTGCTTTCCCAAACAGAGGAGGTCAGAGTTCATGTCTTGCACCTTGCTTCCTCCCCTGAGACAGCTCACAGCTGCCTCCCCCTCCTGCCCGTCTCAGGTGACCCTTGAGGCAGAGAGGACTGCATGAAGTCACTCCCGGGCAGCTGCAGTACGCTCAGCACAGTGCTGCGGTGTCCAGAGGGACCCCCCACAGGCCCCATTCTAGGGGTCGCTTAGCAGAGCTCCCTGAGGGGCGGCGCCCCCAGGGCCTCTGCCGGAGCGCCTGGCTTCCCGCACTACCTTTCCCAGGCAGAACATGGGCCTGCAGGCCCCATCGGCCCCCAGATGCGCAGGGCGCAGGGGGTCGTGAAGGCCAAGGTCAGGGCATCAGTGGGCCACAGGAAGCAAGGGGGGTTGGCCTCCCACGCCCCTCCAGGCCCCTGGAGGCCAAGGTTCCGTCTTGCCTATCGCCACTCTCTCCCCACCATCTACTCCACCTTCTCACCCTCCTCTGAGCTCAAGTGACACCAAGAAACCACCCAGCTGACCCCCTGCCAAGCCAAAATTAAGATGTCCCTGCAAGGGTCTTCAGGGCCTGGGAGCTGCCATTGGGGCACAGCCCCTCTGCACCTACTGCTAAATCAACTACCCACTTGTTTCCGGTTGGTTTTCCCTTCACCCTCTGCCCCAACCAAAACCAACCCTTTCATGGAGGGGGTCCAGGGGAGGAAGTAGAGCCCCCGATTCTGGGCAGCACAGCTCAGAATCACTCGCCCCTGGCCCAGCAGCCCCAGGGCCACTCAACACCCCCCAACTTCAGGCCTAGGGAGGCTCAGCTGGACTCCACCTCAGACCCTGGCCCTGCTGCTCAGGGACGTGGGCTTCCGTGTCCAGTCTGTACAGTGAAGGGAACAAGAGCCCCTATTTTAAGATATGAGAGAACCCAAGACAAGTTTTTAGCACAGTGCCTGGCACCCAACAGGCACTAAAGAAACGTTAAGTCTTTTAAAAAGCATTATGTGATTAATCAGGGCAAAAGGCCAGTGAAGTGTCCTTAGGAAACCTAGACTCTGGCTTAAGACCACACCCGCAGGTGGCCTGACCCAGAGTCCTCTCTCCCAGCTAAAGCCCTCGTCTGCCCCTAACCCCGCAGTCCAAGGCCCCGGGCCACAGGAACGGGCAACCTCTTCACCAGAGCCTTAAATCCATCATCGTGGCCACAAACACAGACGCGCGCGCACACACACACACACACACACACACACACACACACACACACACACAGATACACGTGCATGGGCACACAGATACACACAGGCAGATGCATGTGTGCACACACGGACATGTATACAAGGACAGGTGCATGTACTCTCGTGCACAGATACACGTGCGTGGGCACGCGCTCTCTCTCTCTCTCTCTCTCCTCTCACGCTCCAGGCGCCGCTGCACATGCATCGAACATTTCACCTACAACATGGGCCAAAAAGGCACTTGGAAACCAGCTTGGGAACCTCATAACCATTCATAACATTGTTCTGATAGAAAACACAAAACATTGCCCGATAAACAAACATTTGCAATAGAATTCCTCCAAGAGTTAGGAATTGCCTGTGCTAGAAAACTAACAGAGCAAGAAGAGGAAAACCGCATACACTGAATTTGCCCCTGCAAAATTAATACCAATTACAAAAACATTTATGTGAACTGCTTACCATTTACACCTAATTACCATGCAGCACAATTATGCATACCATTAAGGCCATGCCAGATTAATTATGCTGTACGTTTCATTTGATTACACCACCACACCCTCTGTCCATATATGCCCGGCTTCCAGAGGGCCATCCCCCTGACAGGCTGCACGCGCAGGTCTGTACAAACCAGGGAAACATCGCTTTCCCCTCTCAAATCGATTGCAGTCTCCACCCCAAACTCTTGCCCCAGCCAGAGCCAGCCTGACACTGGTCCAGGCCTTCCCGCCTACATCACCACCACGGGAGCCCAGGCCGAGACGCCATCTTTCTACCAGAGCCTCCTCCTGGAGGCTGACCTTCAAAGGTCTCCCTGTGGCCATGGCTGATGTCACAGGGGACGACACAGGCAATGGTCACCGTGTGTGTCCGCTCCCCGTCCGCTCACTGTCCAGACAAGGTCACCCCACGCTCATCTCGCAGACCCCACCAGGGCCCTGCACCCATGTCTCTGGCACAGGGAGCCAGCCCCGCATGGTGCAGGGCCTCTCCCCTTCTGCTCTCCACACAGCTATGGACAGTCCTGCCCCCTCTTTATTAAAGAGAAAAGGAGGGATGCCTGGGTGGCTCCGTCGGTTAAGTGTCCAACTTTGGCTCAGGTCATGATCTCATGGTGCGTGGGTTCGAGTCCCACAATGGGCTCTGTACTGACAGCTAGCTCAGAGCCTGGATCCTGCTTCGGATTCTGTGTCTCCCTCTCTCTCTGACCCTCCCCTGCTCACGCTGTCTCTCTCTCTCTCAGAAATAAAGCATTAAAAAAAATTTTTTTTTAAATAAATAAATAAAGAGAAAAGGAACTGACCCTAATTCCCATTTAGCCCACTAGGTGCTCTTCAAATACCGCGGGATGACCCAGGCCTGAGGAACAGGAGAGTCAATGGAACAGATATATGGATCTTCCCAGGACAGAGAACTCCTCGAAACTGATGGGGGGGCAGATGACACGGGCCTCCTGGAAGCAAAGAGCAAGAAGTAACTCAGCTGCGGACAGAGGGAAAGAAGGGGTGTGCACGTACGTGCCGCCACAACACCAGAAGGGAGCACGTGCAGCTGAATGTTAATTCTCAAACACCTGTGAGGCCAACTGCATAAAGATTCTTTTAAAAGATGAGTGACATAAAACGTGTGACGAGTGACACAAAATATCCAGGGTTAGTACAAGAAGCAGTGGTTCAAACAAGCAAACACAAGCCTGTGAGGATGTCTCCACTTTGCAGATGGCAAAACTGAGGCTAAGAAGCATGGAGTGATCTGCCAAGCATGCAGCTAGGAGGTGGCAGGGCCAAGGTGAGACCCCGGTCTGTCCGGCATCGGGTCTGCTGGCCCTGGCACGATGCCACATTTCCTCTCATCTCAGTGGTGCTAACTCGGCTCACATCATTTTTCTAGAGGGACTTTGGAAACGGCCCTTCCCATGACATGCAGAAGACTCATTTCTATTGTAGAGAAATGGTTTTTGTCTGTTTCTTGTTTGCTTCTCCAAACTTCCATCCCGAGTTCATCCCCACCAGCCCTACCTATAAAGGGAAGGGTGGACACCAACTTTGCAATTTGCATACCATTCTCTGAGGGTGAAGGGACTCACCCCCTGCAGCTGGGGAGCTCAGAGAAGGAGCCTAGGCCGTGAGGGTTATCTTCTGAGGGGACTCCTGAGAAGTGCAAGGTCTGGCTCAGGCCCTCAAACATCAGTGTTTGCCAGTTAAGTTACTTCCTTCCAGAAAGTCTACAGAAGTTGCTACCAGTTACAGATGGAAATGTGCTGACCCTTGTCCCTCCCTGCGCCCCCCAGCTCCAGTCCTGTCCTCCATGGCAAACATCCGAAGGGCTCCCCCTGACTCCCGCCACCTGTACCCTCTCAGTGGCTGCCACCCCAGCCACACAGCTGGCCAGGTGACATGGCCCAGCCTCTAGCCCCACCTCCATGCCCGCAGGCCACTCCCCTTCTGACTAGGCTCCCTGCCCCTCCTTCTGTCCAGTCTCTCTGCCTTGAGGCCCCTGGGTGCTCCCCCTCGGGTATAAATATGGGTGTGTTACTCCAAGCCCAACATCTACCAAAGGCTAACACCCCAGCTTTCCATGGTCCAGTTCCAGCCCCGCATCCCGCCATTCCTCACATCCCTACACGTCAGAAAATGACCTTGACCCCCTGGCTAACCGCTCCCAGCCCTTTGACACTCAGCTCAAGCATCATCTTCTTTAGAACAGTGTGGTGATGAGCAGTTCATAATGTCTATAACGGTCGAATCACTATGGTGTACACCTGAAACTAAGCTAATATTATAGGTCAACTAAATTTCAATTAAAAAATTTCAAAAAGCAAAACAAAAAACAAAAACAAAAAAAAACCCCAGCCAAAAAAGCCTTTCCTGATTTTCTCTCCTCTCCTAATGAAACGTCTGAGCCCCTGTGGGATCCAGCGCTTTCTCCACCCACCTCTATTCTAATAATCGCCCTGCTTGGATTCACCTACTGTGGGCTTAGGGGCTGGCTCAGTCTCTCTCATCTTTGTGGCCAGTGCCTGGCCACACAGTAGGTCTTTCCTAAATGGATAGATGAACGTGAGTTGAGGATCTGAAGCAAAGGACCTCCGGACAGAAAACTCAAGAGCTGCCAGGCCTGCTGAGGCGGGGCCCTGGCATCTCACTCTGCTGACCCCCAGCTCCTTGCAGCAGGCTGAGTCGACGGTGTTGACAGGAAAAAACACAGAAGCAACAGCCCTGCCCCACGGGGCTTCCCAGCTGAGCCTCCAGTACCAGGCAGGCCCTCAGGTCACCCGCAGATGGGCAGAGGGTGGGGGTGGGGGGGATCAGGCCGGAGAGAGGATGGCAATAGGCACCACCATTGTTGCTGGTCATAAAACCATTAGGAACCAGTGCTGCGTCCCAGCTGCCGGGCCCACTGCGGTCTAGAGCCTCCCACGCCTCCAGACCAGGGGACGCAGCCAGCCTGCCGGCTGGCCCAGAATCCAGCAGAGAGGACACTGCCTCCTCTGGGCCCAAAGAGACTAGAGGGTGGGGGGTGTGGTGGGGGGAGAGAGAGGCCGGGGGCTTAGGGGCCTTGCGAGGTCCCTAGTGGGCATGGACTCTCACAAGATTGAAGTTAGTGCATCAAGATCAAAGGCCCAGAGAGCAGGCGGCCCAGGCCAGAGAGCTCACAGATCAACTGATGAATCCTGGCTTTCCAGGGGAGGTGACACCCCCACAGCGAGGAAGACAGACAACATCTGTAGGATCGTACAGAGCAACAAGGCCTTCACAGGGGTCATCTCACCCGGGCCCCACACTCACCCTCACGCAGCCCTGTCATGACCCCGCTTAAAGGAAAGAACTCCTATCTCCTCACCAGCTCCGGTGCGTCGGGGACGGTGCCAGCTGGTTTTCACAGAGTATTTCATTCGATTCGGGCAACACGGGGCCAGTGGGAGGTGGCCCTCCCTGCATCTCGCAGACGCAAGGCCTACAGCACAGAGACATCGAGGGCCCGCGGTGAGTGAGTGGTGGCAGGGTTGAGATGCCCACTGAGGTCTGCCCGCCTCCCACCTGCCCCGGCTCCCCTTTGCCCAGCACATCTGTCTGCTACCAGCCTGGAGCTGAGGGGCGGGGGTGTGTGGCAGAGGCACTCGCTCAGAGGGACTCACTCCGTGCCTGCTTACATGCTTGCAGCCTGTTACCGTTATGGTATTTATCTTCCTGCCTTAATCCAGGGTCGGGGCCGAGATAAACAAGGATGCACAGCCTTTCCCATGTCACCTTAAATGGGGGCAGCCTCAGAGTGGAAAGCAAATCCCAAGAGGGCACCCATGGGTGGGGGGCAGGGCTGGGGGAGGAGGCTGTGGAAGGGGAAGGTGGGTGCTGTTGCCAAGCAACAGGCAGAGGGATTTGTATCTGCCTTTGCTCACCTCTCCCCTCCATCACCGGGGCCACTGCCACCCACTCACGGGCCTGCAGATCACAGAGCTGGCCACGGCGTGAGCCCACACGCTGGGGGAGTTCTCCAGAGCCCCTTCCATCCCCTTTGGGGGCCCCCTGAAGCCCTATCTGGTCCTCCCTGTGCTGCTTCCCACGCTGTCCATGCTATGCCAGGGCTCGCTCACCTGAGCTCCATACTGGGACCAGGCCACAGTTATACCCCCAGCTCCCAGGGGACCACTTGGGCCACAACAGGCACCAGATTGAAGCCTTCTGTGAAGATCTTCAACAATTTGCTTCCCATCCTGGGTGAACTGAGAGTTCTAGTCACCGCCCTAGAAAGCTAGTGTGGTCCCCTGGCCCTGGCATGGACCAGCTGCCTATTTTCCACTCTCACCCAATCCCTATTAGCCCAGGCCTTTGTGTCTGCACAAATATTGTGTCTGCAATATTTCTTCCGGCAACCTTTCCAGAAGAGACAGGTACCTGAGTGGCTCTATCCTTTGCCGTCAGCCTCCAAGCTTGTATCTTTTCCACCATTACCAAAAAAAAAAAAAAAAAAGCCATCCTTCAGCTCTTGCAGGACTCACTTTTTTTCATATTCTTATCCAGAAGCTTTCGAAAGTGTGGTTTTATTTATTTTTGTTGTTGTCATTAAGAAAGCAACACATGTGCGTTTACATTTTTCCAAAGATTACAAAAACGTACAAAGTATATAAAGTAAAAAGGCAAAGTCGTTGCTGACAGGTCTGCTGTGTGTCTTTCCAGAACAACTGTTTCTGTTCTGTCCGTGTACACTTGTATTTTAAAGGATTTTGCAAAAACAAGAGTACGTTCCGCATCTTGCGTTCGTGGGTAACCCAACACCGTATCATGGACATTGAACACATCAGAGTAGCCATGCTACTGCCTCATTTAAAGGCTTAGGAAAATCTAAATAGATTCCTCTTTATCCACAAATGTATTTTCGGGATTTCTAAAGTTAATCACACAGGACCATTCCCTCTAGAAGCCCCTGCCCAACGGGCGCTGTTTGCTGGAGTGCAGCAGAACTCCACTGCCAGGTGCAGCCTGTGTGGCCTCCCCTCCCCCCACCCAGGATCCTTTGGGGACCGTCTAGGAGAGGCAGACTTCCAGAGCCCCGAGCCCAAGCATTCCCAAACATTCACTGTGACATGGCCCACGCCCCATCCAGGGCTCCGTAAGCCACAGATCTGACCCCATTGTCCCACTGTGTCCCCTCTGAGCATCTTTTCACCTGTTCAAGTAAGGACCACCGGAACACAGGGATCTGGGTGGTCTATTAGGTCCAGAACATCTGCACCAAACTCACATCCAGCCACACAGCACAGGAGGCAGAGTACTAGACTAAGAGTCAGGACATCTGAGTTCTGACCTTGCGCTTCCTAGCTGAGATGGTCCTCCGTCCCCTCGGTGTACCCAGACAGGGCAGCTAAAAACTGGCTCAGAATAAAAATGACCTTGACATTTGAAACGGAAGCAGAGAGGAAAGATCAATAGGGATGACAGTGAGCAGGGCCATGACCGCAGGAAAGAGAAAATAGGAAACTGGTTATAGAAGTAAATAAGGCTGGGAAGCCTTAGGGGTCAGAGGGGACCGCAGCAGGATGGGAGTGGACAATGCCAAGCTATGGTTGAAAAAAAAAAAATTCCACTCCCTACTGGGATGCAGTTAGGAAAGCCCCAGACGTCTGCACCTCCTCCCCCTGTCGCTGTCCTCCAGACAGGCCTGGCCTGGATGTGATCACCAAGGGAGATGTGGCCTGGAGGGCCCTGAGCACTGGCTGTCCTTGCTGGGGGCTGCCAGACACCTGTAGCCACGCCCAAGTCGCCCCCAGCTGGGGGCTTTGGGCTCAGCTCAGTGGCATGCAGGGGAGGGAGCCTGGTCGGAAGGGCAGAGTCAGCTTCTGCTGCCCCCATCTCCCTCCTACTGGCAGTCCCTTGCAGGAATGTTCTGGAGGCTGGAGCACCTCAGCCTGGGTTAGGGGAAGCCATGGGAGGCCAAACAAGGGACCCTCCTCCTCCCCACTCATACCATGGTTGCTGTCACTGGCATGTGATCCTTACCCTGACTGGTGTTTCCCTTCATGGCCACAGCCCCCTGGGGTTGGGGTGATTTAAATATGTTCTGTTTCCCTCTGAGTCTGAGCTCTTAAGCTCTAGTCTATGGAATATAAGGGAATTAAGAGCCTATAGCAACTGAGATCAGCTGGGCCCTTCCCTGCCCTCCCTTTCCGTCCCTGTCTTCTCCCCACCCCACCCTGCAAAGCCACTGCAAGCAGGGCAGTTCAAAGCCATTGTCCACAGGCCATGCAGGCGTTAGAGCACAGGGGCCACTCTCCCCAAACCAATGTGGGGCCTCAGGCTGGCCCCCCACACACCGGAGGCCCCACCCCACACTCCAGGGGCTTTTCTACACTCCAGCCACCCCTCACCCCCTACAGCCTGGCTTCCTCCCCTCAATCTGGAAGCCCCACCTCGGTGCTTTGAGGCCCATCTCAGGTGCCACCCTCAGGAAGCCTTCCCGGATCCCCTCAGCTGGTTGTGACCTCACCGTCCTTTAAGCACTTTATTTCTCCCTCTCCTGTGATCTGGGGTCTGTGGTCATTAATTAATTGGGCTCATCGTAAACTCACTCTGTGTTTCCTCAGATCCCAGCGCAGGACCCTGCCCACGGGAAATGCTCAGCAAGCAAACATGGGGCACTGGAGACGTGATCAGAATAAAGCCCGGAACTAGGCTCGGAGGTGGGCACAAGGACAACCTGTTGACAATGTGACCTGTCCCACTCGGAACAGACAGCTAAGTGGCACTGAGGGGCCTCCACCTCTGAAGCTTATCCAATCAGAATTGGCGCTTTCCTCCTTTGTCCAAGGTTTTGCAAAAGAGGCAAAAGAGGAGGGCCGCCGCGCGGGTCCACCTGAGCTGCCCACGTGATGACGACAGGCACAGCCGCCTCCCGCTGAGCCCGGACACTTGGCTGAGGGCGCAGGGCACAGTCTCCTGGAATCCTCGCAACAACCTTGGTGAGAGCCTACTCTCATTTCCATGTTACAGGTGAGGAAACTGAGGCACAGGGAAATTAAGTTAGCTGCCCCAGACCTCACGGCAGAGAAGCATCTGACTCCAGGGGCCTCACTCCAGCTGCCTCGAAACAAGTTCATGTCTAAGCAAGTCAAGTCATATCTCACCCCCTGCGGCTGCACACTGTGGACACAGAAGTACACACAGACACACGTGCACCCCACCCTCTCTTACCCAGAACACGCAGCCAAGTGGAGGCAGGCACACACACACACACACACACACACACACACACACACACATACACACATCTATGACACTTCATGGGTCTCAGATTTGTGTGTGTGTGTGTAGTTTTTTTGTTTTTTTGTTTTTTTAGGGAAAAACAGTTAAAGAGAGAAAGAACTATAAGCCAGCCCTTACGATTTGCAGGGAACTGCATCTGGCACCTTAGTTTACCATGAAAGCCCCCAGGAGCGGCAAAGCACAGGCCCATAGGGATGCCCAACCTCAAAGGGCAGGTGGAGGCTCCTGACGGACTCCACTGTTAGATACCAAAATGGAAGTGGAAACAATTCCCAAGGGCTCCGGACACCGAGTCAGGGACCCTAGGCTCCCACAGGCAGCAGGAAGTGACGAGTGAAGGAGCCACGTGACAGGCCAGGCGCACTACTGGCTCTTCTGCCCTCAGGCCCTGGGTAGCGCTTCCAACCCCAGCCCCCAACTGGCTCTAAGTGTTCTCAGGGCTTAAAGTTCTCTTTCAACCCTAAACTGTAAGGCCTGGATTCTAATGGTAACATGTTTGGGCCCAAGGATGGGGAGTGAGTGGTCTAGTCTTCATTTACCCATTTAGGAGCCAGTGAGACCAATCTGAGGAATCTCTGTGCCTGGCCACCGCTAGGGAGG
This sequence comes from Proteles cristata cristata, assembly GCA_017311185.1. NCBI lineage: Eukaryota > Metazoa > Chordata > Mammalia > Carnivora > Hyaenidae > Proteles > Proteles cristata. The sequence goes on from JAESUZ010000567.1 coordinate 189,671, forward strand.
GGGACAGGGGCCAAAACCACAGATGGGTGAGCAAGCTCCCCCGCCATTCAGCAGACACCGCTGGAGGCCCCACTGAACGTTTGATGGGGCCCAGAGGCAGCCAAGTCAAGGTCCTTGCCCGTGGAGACCACGGGCTTACGGGAGAGACCGTCACACAGAGCGGCAGCCCCGGAGAGCTGGAGCGGGGCACAGTGTAAGTTCCCCAGGGGCCAGGCCACCCTGGGCAAGTGTTCTGTAAGTCCTGTCTCCCTTGTGGCCTTTTTCAGAGGACCACCAGCAGTGATGTGTGTGACTGTGATAGGACAATACCCACAAGGGACTCAAGAGCATACCGTGAATTGCACTTGGCGGGGGGGACCACAGAGATTATGTACGCACACAGATTTACACGTAAATCACACATGTGTGAAGGTTTAACTGGAGGCTGTATTTTTACAGCCTCAGTGGAGTCACCTGTGACAAACCTGTCTCCCTGCAGGCCCCCACCCTTCGCGCCACCTTCTCCTTTCAAAGGCCCCTCCCCCAGGAGGCCTTGCTCTCTCAGACCTCCTCTCCTCGGGAGCCTTTCCGGATTACCCGCAGCCAGCAGGCCTTACGGCCCGGCCCGGGTGGTGAAAACAGACCACCCCGCCCCCATTCCTGGGTCTGAAATTCCACCACTAGAATCAGAGCCATAGAATTTCAAAGTTGGAATGGACCTCCAAGCTCCAGTCCAACCCCCACCCCACAGAGGAATCCTGTCCGCAGACACCCTGACAGATGGCCACAGTCAGGTCGTCCTCTCCACTACGGGGGGGGGGGGAGACGGGGGTGCAGTCCTTGCACTGTGCACCGACACTTGGCAAATCTAGAAGCAATTCACCTTTCTAAGGCCAGCCTCCTTCTGCAGCCCACCACGCCGGGGATGGAAAAGCTGGAGAGCCCGGGTCAGCCTGAGCTGGAGCTGCGCACTGAGGAGTAGCTGAAGACGGGCACCAAACAGCTGGACACGGGGGCGCAGAGAGGGAGCCGGGGCCCAAAGAAGTGGGGCCCGGGGAGGCGCACAGGTGCCAGCCCTGCCGCACAAGTTTAGGGGCCCCTGCCTGGTGCACCGCGTGCACACACATCTGCACACACGCAGAGCCACACTTTCACACAGTGGCCTGTCAAACAGCCCAGCCAGGGGCTTAGCGGGACCTGGAGGCCACGCGGGACCACCTTACCCCAGAAACCTAGCAGGGACTCCCTCCCTCTGCCAACGCAAGCCCCCAAACCCAGGAGGCTCAGTCAACCGCCAGAAGACCGCCCCTGCCAGCAGGCAGGACAGCCCAAAGAGGGTCCCTCCGCCTGACAGCTGGGCTCCCCAAATCCCACAGGCCAGTCCTAACACTCCAGCAACGCCCGAGGAGAAAAGCTTCCCTGGCTGCAGCTGTCACATCTGCCTGGAAGGGAGGAGGCACAGCAGAGCAGCACCTGATCCCAGGATCCCCTCGCAGCCCGCCAGCCCGGGAGGCCGGAGGCCGGTTCAGCCGCTGGCAAGCCCAGGGTGAAACATGAAGACTGAACAGTCCCCCAGGGATGCTGATGGCAGTCTCTGGGCACGGAGGCGAGGGGGCAAGCTGGGTCACAGGGCAGAGGGCGCTTCTCGCCCAGGCCCCGGGCCCTGCCGGTTTGGGAGGGGGCTCGTGGCGTGGCTCTGGGGCCCCGGCCCTCCCTCCCTCCCTCGCCCTGGGCCGGAGCTGCCCAGCTGGGTGCTGGACGCCATCTTGGGTCAAGGTGCAGCCACAGGGGGCTCCCCTCAGGAGCGGGGGTGGGGGTGGGGTAAGAAAGCCCCTGAGACTCGGCGGGCCCCCCGCCCCCCTTCCAGGGCAGCAACACCTACTCAACTGGCTTCGCAGTGGAGAGGTGGAAGGACGCTGGGGATGGAGAGAAAAGTGGGAAATCACAGAGGGGGGAGTGAGGGAAGTGGGTGCCCCCAAGAAGGGAGGTTCCAGGAAAGCGAAATGCAGTTTGGCAGCCCGAGGGCCGCGGGCCCCAGCGATGGGGGGCTGGGGGAGGCCGGGGGCGGGCCCTGGACCCAAGCCAGCTCGGTCCGCGCAGAGGGGGAGGGAGGGCAGGGTGGCCTGGGGGAGGGGAGCCGGGGTGAGGGCGGGACACGGACCGCGGCCGCCTGCGGCTCCGAAGCTCGGGGTCTCCCGGGCCGCGGGGCCGAAGACCCCGCTCTGCAGCCTCTGCGAGGCCTCGTCCTTCACTGTGCAGATGCGAAGCTTTCAAGGACACGTCTGCACCGGCCCAGCGGGGGTGCGTGTGCGTGAGTGTGTCCGCGTGCGTGTGAGTGTGTGTGACTGGGGGTGCTGCTGCGGGGGGCGACCCTGGGCGCCCCCACCCGCGCCGCTCCCGGGCCCGGCCCGCAGCTCCCATCCCCGCGTTTTCCGGCCCCCGCGGCCCCGGCCCGGGATCTTCGCCCGCCCCCGCCCCGCCCCCACACTGCGGCGCCGCCGCCACCGCCACCGCCGCCGCCGCCGCCGCCACCGCCGCCGCCGCCCCGGCTCCCACGGCCCGCGGCGGGGGCGGGAGGCCAGGCACGACGTCCCCCGCGCGCAGCGCGGCCCTCCGCGGGGAGGTGTGCCCCCCAAGTGGCACTCTCCCCACCCCCGCCGCCCCTCCCAGATCCGCTGGCACCCCGCACCCCCAGCCACAGGTGGCCGGAGGAGGATCGGAGCGCAGCGCTTCTCGGCCCGGCCTCCGGATCACCCCTCGGCCCGCCCCCGGGGGCCTCCCGGGTCCCCCGCCCCGCCGGGCCGAGGAGGGCCGGGAGCCGGGGGGAGGGGCGGGGGGCCGGGTCGTGCCAGGCTGCCATTTTCTGCCGCCGCCGCGGAGCCTGCGCGGGGCCCGGCCCCCGCCCCCTCCCCCGCTCCCTGCGGGCCGCGGCGGGAGCCGATCATTCCGGGTCGGGGTCCGCGCCCTCCAGCGCCCCGGCCGCAGGCCCCAGGCGGGGCCCCGGGGCGGGGGCAGGGCCCGGAAGGCGGGGGCGGCCAGGCCGGGGCCCCTGCGGCAGCGCCGAGCCGGGCACCACGGCTGAGGCCGGCGGTGGAGGGGGCCCCCCGCGGCATTGTATAGACTTGAACTTGAGCCCGGAGCCGGGCGGGGGCGGGGAGGGGGCTCCGCGCCGGGAGCGGGCGGGACGGGAGGGGGCGCCTGCCGAGCCCGCGGGGACATAAACAAACCCTCAAATCCCCCGCGCCGCCCTGGCCAGCCCGGCCCGCGGTCCCCGCCCGCAGCCCTGGCCCCGCGAGCGCCCGGCGCCGAGTTGCAGGGGTCCGGGAGCGTGCCCAGAGCCGGGCACTGCCCGCCGCCGTGCCCCCCGCCCGGCCTCCCCTCCTCTCCGCCCGCCTCCGGGCCGGCCTCCCGGGCCGCCAGAAGCGGCGCTCATTACCGTGTGGCCGGTGGGGTCGGGCCGGCCCGGCTGCGCGCCCTGGTGCCGCGGCGCCGCGTCCCGGCTCGTCCTCTGCTCTCGCCGCCGCCGCCGCCGCCCGCGCGCCCTCCCTCCCTCCCGGCCCGCCTGCCTCGCTCGCTCCCTCCCTCCGCTCTCGCTGTCGCGCTCCCTCTCTCCGCCTCCTCTGCCGGGTCCCCCCCCTCCCACCCCTTCTCTCCGCCTTCCTCCTTCCCTCCCTCCGGCCGCCCGCGGGCCAGGCCTCCGCCCGCTGCTCGCCCCCGCGGCCGCGCTGGCCCCGGCCCGGCGCTGCGGGCCGGCCCGGGAGGCAGCGCCGACTGGGGGGCCCCGGGGCGCCGCGGCGGTAGCGGCCTGGGCGCGCGGCCGGTCCTAGCGCCCTCGGCCCGACTTCCCGGCCTCTGCGGCCCCGCCGGGGGTCCCCGCACGCTACAAGACGGAGGGCCAGACCCCCGCAGCGCCCCGACCCTGTGCTGGGCCTGGGCACCTCGCCTCCGCCGCGCTCCGGGCCACTCCGCCGGGGGCCTTGCTGCAGCCCTCCCCCCCGCGGGGTGCCCCGCTACCTGGCGCTGCCTCTGCGCTGGGTCCCCGCATCCAGCACTGGCCGCAGGGACAGCGGCCCCTCCTCTCCCTGGGCCGGTGTCAGTGCCTCCCCCCAGCAGCCCGTAGAGCCCCCGGCGGCCTTCACCCTGCAGTTCTCCCGACCTCCACCAGAGCCCACTGCACTCTGCCTGCCTCAGCACTGGGGCTGGGGACAGCAGCGCCGGCCCATCAGCACAGCAATCCCCACCCGACCCGCCACCCCCGCCAGGTGCCGCCTGCCGCCGAGTGGAGGCCAGACCACTCAACAGGGCCAAGGTCGGGGCGCCAGGTCCATCCAGGCCGCCCTAAAGACTCGGACACCTCTGTAGGATGAGTTCCCTTAAAGGGAGTGAGCTCCCCGTACCTTGACGCGTCCAAGTAGAGTTGAGTGCCCTCGATTGGACAGTGGAAGACTGAAAGACTTCGTGGGGTGGGAGGTTGAACTAAATGACATTGAAGATCCCTTCCAGCTCTAAGATTCTGTACACACCTACACTCCACCCTCACGCTTACTCACCCCTTCCCTGCGGGGGTTGTTCTCATTTCCCAGAGAGTTCTCCGGGCTCCAGGTTTCTGACTTGGGGCATCTCTGTCTACTTCCGTCAGCACAGCCACCCTCTGCTCATCGCTACCTCTAAGGCTTGGTGCTGGGTCCCCCAGACTGGCTCTCCACTTCTGCTTGTACCTCCACCAGCCCCTCCCACTGTGCACCCCCAACCCACTTAGCACTTCAGCTACATGGCAGTGCCCTGAGCTCCCTGAGCCAGGACATGGAGTGCTCCCTTCCCCAGGCAACCACCTTCCCACTAGTGGGCAGGGGCTACTGAAGATGAGCACTCAGGCCCTCGCTGCTGAAACCAGGCCTCCTCTTCCCTTCTCTCCGACCAGCTTCACCCCTTTGAGGGCGCAGCAACAGACAGTTACCTAAGTCTTTGAGACAAGAGCTGAACTTTCATCCAAAAGGTTTTCCTTCTGGAAGCTCTGTAGCACTTCTAGATCCTGCAGACTTACCCCCCACCCCCACCCCACTCCCCAGTCTCAAGGTCAGAGGCCACTCTCCACACAATTGTCCTGGCCTCACTCAAGTGCCCCCCAATCCTCCCCCCCATGTCACTGACAGCAGGCCCTGCATGCCCAGGGCATGTTCCAGAAACCTGTGCTGGTTCTTGCATGAGGATGGGAACCACAGCTGTAGCCCAGCACTTGGCGCCTAGTAGGTTCTCAACAAACAGCGGTTGAATGAATGCACACATTGAAGGTTCCTTGCCACTTGCCACGTCAAGGTGGGCATCCACAAATACTCTAAAGCTTGGCCAAGGGGAAAACCATGCTTAGAAAGATGGCTGCCATACCTCTCCCTTCCTCAAAGGCTTATATAATAGTGCCCCCAAATACTGACTGTTTACCGAGTGTGTCCTGTATACCAGGCACCAGACTTGGCACATTTTCCTTAGTCTTTGCCAACTCCATGTGGTAGTTTATATTATCCTCACTCTATGAATGAAGAAACTGAGGCTTAGCCAAAGCCATGGAGTCAGGAAGCCACAGAATCAGGATTCAAAGTCTGGTTCACCTGACTCAGATCAGCACACCATATTTTTTAAAAAATTAAAGTTACTCTTAGCAAGCTGAAATCCTCAGGATCAAGATGGGTAACTATAAGTTTCTACTGGGTAGAACTATTCATGATGAAATCATCGGGAGCCCATGATGTGTGTGACCTTGGATATCTGTGTTGTGGGGGTCAAGAGGCCCAAGTTGACTATGTTAGAAGGGGTTTGTGTCCAGTAGCAACCATGTGGCTACACGGTGGGCTCCAGAGCATGGCCTTGATGTCTTTGGCATGAGAAGGACCCCCCATGTGGTCCCAAGAAGAGGTATATCAGCGCCGGCGAACCCTACTGGTCCCGGGCACACATGACACCAGGGCTAGCTCAGACTGATTTAGCCTTTGGGCTCCTATACCCCTCACTTCTGTCCCTTCCATTGTGGCCTGCAGAACCCTGGTTGATCCTAGATTATCCGGGGCGACGGGCAGCATTGGTCAGGACATGCTAGGTTATCCTGCAATAACGAACAACCCCAAGTTTTGGTGACTTAAAATCACAGAAGTTCTGTGGAAAACAGTATGGTGGTTCCTCACCAAAATTAAAACCCAGAATTACCATATGATCCAGAAAGTCCTCTTCTGTGAAAGCAGAGACTCTTAGAGACATTTGTACAGCCATGTTCATAGCAACCTTATTTCCAGTCGCCAAAAGGTGAAGATGTTCACGAATAGGTAAGTAAATGTAGCATATACATACAGGGGAATATTATTCGGCCTTAAAAAGGGAGGAGATTCTGATACCTGCTACAACATGGACAAACCATGGAGACATTATGCTAAGTGAAGTAAGTTAGACACCAAAGGACAAAAACTGTGTGATTCCACTTACATGAGGTACATAGGGTGGTCAAGTTCATAGAGACAAAGTAGAACACGAGTTGCCAGGAAGTGGGGCCGGGGGGTGGGAGGGGCCGGTGAGGAGGAGTGGGAAGTTAGTGTTTAGTGGGGATAGAGCTTCCGTTTGGGAAGATAAAAGGGTGCTGGAGATGGATGGTGGTGACAGTGAAGGTACTTAATGCCTCTGAACTATACACTTAAAAACAGTTCAAGTGAGGGGTGCCTGGGTGGCTTAGTTGGTTAAGCGTCCGACTTTCGCTTAGGTCATGATCTCGCGGTTCGTGGGTTCAAGCCCCGCGTCGGGCTCTGTGCTGACTGCCAGCTCAGAGCCTGGAGCCTGTTTCAGAGTCTGTGACTCCCTCTCTCTCTGACCCTCCCCTGCTCACGCTGTCTCTCTCTCTGTCTCCTAGAAATAAATAAACATTAAAAAAAAAAAAAGTTCAAATGGCAATTTTATGTTGTACATATTTTACCACAATAAAAAACTTGAACATGGTACAACTATAAATTAAATCTATTAAATATATTATTTAAAAAACCCATAATGTTTCTCTTCCTGTTGCTGTTATGTGTCTGTGGCAAGTCTGCAGAAGGGTAGAGCTCATGGAATATTCTGGGACCCTGTCTGGGAAGAAAGTCACCATCTCAAGGGAAGCGCTGGAGAGTGTCATGCTGACAATAGCCATTTGTCACTCATTAGCTGGAAACAGTCATATGGCTCCATTCAACTATTAGGATCCAGGACCTTAAAGCAGGGAGAACCAGATGTATTTAGCACCAGCACCAATGACTACCACAGGGGCCCTTCCAACTCCTTCACTGAAAACGTTCCTCTAGCATCTTCCACCCAGGGACTCTCGAGGGAGAGACTCAGTTCCCACACATCTGACTCAGACCAGAGTCTACCCTCGGCCGGCACCCCACTAGGCCTTATGTCCTCCACATAAGTTGGCTTCTGAAACCATTTCACCTGCCTTTGCAGCCCCTCCTCCTTAATGTCTAGACCTGGCTCACCTTCCATCCTGCTTGGTGATCTCAACCCCACAGTGACTCACCACTTGGGCCATCTTAAAATTCACTGCTTGTCACACCCACCAGGAGAGCCACATCATGGATTGCTATCCACGTAGGTTCTTCATCTATAGCAAATGGTGATACTTCCACCTACCTTCCATGTGGGTTGTTATATTAGTCAAGACTCTCAGTCACATGGGACAGAATCCCAGCCTAAACTGGCTTCAACAGAGGGATTCAGTAGTTTAGAGTTGAGATGATTGGGAAGCCCAGGATTGGAGATTCAGGACGAGGTAAATCCAGGGTCTCAAATGCTAGCTCCAGACCTCGCTGTGTCCATCACTCTTGTCTGCTCCCCACTGTGTTGGCACTTTCTCTCCTCCTTGAAACAGACTCCAAGATGGCAGCCAGCAGCTCAGGTGTACATTCTCTCAGCTTAGATTCCCAGGGGAAGGGGCGCCTGGGTGGCTCAGTCAGTTAAGCATCTGACTTTGGCTCAGGTCATGATCTCACGGTTGGTGGGTTCAAGCCCTGCGTCAGGCTCTGTGCTGACAGCTCAGAGCTTGGAGCCTGCTTCGGATTCTGTGTCTCCCTCTCTCTCTGCCCCTCCCCTGCTCACACTGCCCCTCTCTCTCTCTCTCAGAAATAAATAAAACATTAAAAAATTTAAAAAAAAAAAGAATCCCAGGTGATGAACATTGTTTTCCCTCAGGAAGCCCCCAAATATGAAGTTCCACGTCCTTTAGCAACGACCCCTCCCCCACATGGAGCCTCAAGGTCTGAGACATATAATTGTCCCATTTTGTTTTTCATTGTCACCCTCACTAAAGGTGTCGTCCCTAGAAGAAAAGTTCCAAGGGTTACTTCAGTTGTTCTGAAGCTGGGCTTGGTCACAAGCCCACCCTGACCCCAACTCCACAGCCAGGAGAGTAGCATAGATCACATGTCCACCCCCATCGGTGAGGACAGGCGGTGGCACCGGGGCTGACAGATCCAACCAGCACCCCAGGGAGTAGGAGCAGTGTTGTTCCCCAAAGCAAGGGGCGCTGGACAGACACACTGCGCGTCCCCCCCATCACTGCCCAGTGTCCGTGTGTACCTTCTTTCCCCATGGAAGCACTTGCCGAACGTTCCGCCTACCTGACAGGGGCGGTGGTTGACATTGCAGAGGTACTACGTGCCACCGACTTGTGCATTTTTAAATGATTGATGGCATGTGAATTTCACCTCAATAAAAAAGACATTTTTTAAAATGTTCCTACTAAAATGAAGAGACTATGCCATCTACAACTAAAAATGCACTTGATCTTCCTAAAGGCAGATAATCCAAGTCATGACCAGCTCTAAAATCAGGATCTTTGAGTAATGCGTGTTTCTCTCAATGAGGTTTGGGTGTGGCTTCTTTTCTATAATGGTGGCTAAATTACAAATTTAACCACCCCAAACACCAAAGCTATGATGGTGGACAGAAAACAGATTATCCACGGTAAGGACTGACTTTGCAAGAGAAGGGAAAGAGCCTTTAGCGGTTGCCAGACTGTGGCCTCCACCACTTGCTGCTGGCTAGTCTGCCGGGACTCACTTCTCCACAGTGGATCCAGGTGCGGGTCTGGGAGAGTCTCCCAGCTTCACTGCCCTCCATGGCTGTGCAGACAGGGAAGAAGTCTCTTTGGGGGGAGGGCCAGCTTTCCTCTTAGTCCTGGCTTCCTGGGAATTCCTTCTGAGCTTGAGCATCCCTGGATCTGGGAAGTTGAGATCACTTCCGTAAAGCCCCAGCCAGTGGCCAGCCCGCTCATTTTCAGGGAACTCCACGGACCAGCCACGCCCCCGCCAAAGACCTAAAGCACCGGGTGGACCACTCTGCTAGCTCCCCACGGAAGTCGTTAAGCATAAATACAAAAACTGGATAGGAAAGTGCGTCATAACCCTTAGAATGTCATCATTCTTATTCACAGAGAAAATCAGAAGGACACAAATTCATTTGGTGTGGTTTTATGTGTGCATCACACAGTCCTTTTATTTGGGTCTCTTATCATCTTATTGGATTTCCCACAGCAACTGTCATAAACCTCCCCCATTTCTAGAAACTGGCTCAGCCCCCCTCCCCCAGGAGATGCCTCAACCTCTACCTCTCACCCTGTGTGTTGACAAATATAGAAATAAATATGGATGTAAAATGCATGTCTGTATATATATATATACATGTCTGTACGTGTATCTATCTATATATTCCCTTCTTATGTCCACTGAGAGCACCTACAAGTAATAAAACCTCCATAGCAATGAGCACACCTCAAGCCCAGATCTCAGTCTCTAAACACCATTCTTTACAAAAGGGAATGAACCTTTTTGGAGAAATGGCAGATTCCAGAGATGGGTCAAGCGAGGAACAAGATGGGCCCAGAACACGTCACACTTAAGAGGAAGGAAGTACTCACAGAATCATGGAATACAAGGGAGAGACTCCCGCTGGCAAGATATGGGAAAATTTGAGCATCTGAATCAATAATGATACCAACGCTGAATAAAATAGGAATCTATGAGTCCACACTTCTGGAAATTAATGAATAAATTGTAATTTTAATGAAGAACGAGGTATTTACATAGTCTCAAAGTACTTCCCAACAAAATACTGATGAAGTACAAAGGGAAAAAGAGTGACTTTACAATGGAAAAACCTGAAACACATCCCTTTAATCAAGTGATTAAAGTTAACATCATCAGTAATGAGCCAAACTGAAATGGTATACCACCTAACAGGATGCCGTGAGAACAGGGCACCATTTCTCTTGATATTCCAACCCAAGAGGCCTCACCGGAATCTAATCTTGAGGAAACATCAGACAAATCTTATCTCAATCCATTGGGCTGTGATGACAAAGTATCATAGGTTGGTGGCTTGTAAACAGCACACATTCACTTCTTACAGTTCTGGGGTCTGAAAAATCCAAGATCATCACACCAGCAGATTCGATGTTTGGTGAGGGCTTCCTCGTTCTTAGACAGCCATCTTTTCTCTGTCCTCACATGGTGGAAAGGACAAGTAAGCACTCTGGGGGCTTTTTTTTATGTGGGCTCTAATCCAAGTCATGAGCGTACCACCTCCTAATTCCATCACCATGGGGGTTAGATTTCAACGTGTCAATTAAAAAAAAAACTTTTTTTTTTAACATTTATTTTTGATACGGAGAGAGGCAGAGCATGAGCTGGGGAGGGGCAGAGAGAGAGGGAGACACGGAATCTGAAACAGGCTCCAGGCTCTGAGCTGTCAGCACAGAGCCCGATGCGGGGCTCGAACCCATGGACCACGAGATCATGACCTGAGTCGAAGTAGGACGCTTAACCGACTGAGCCACCCAGATGCCCCACAACGTATGAATTTTGAGGGGACACAAACATCAGACCCTAGCAAATCCAAAACAAGGGATCTTCTGCAAAATAACTGACTTGTATTTTTCAAGAATATCAAGGTCACAAAAGTCAATGAAAGATTAAGGAGCTATTCCAGATCAAAGGAAACTAAAGACACGATAAGTGAATATGTGCATTCTGGATCCAATCTTTTTGTTATAAAGGACATTTTTGGAACAACAGGAGAAAGTTGAATGGAGTCTGTGGGTAGTTGGTAGTAATGGGTCAATGATATTTTCCTGATTTTGATGTTTATCTATAGTTAATTGTGAAAGAGAATGTCCTTATTTGAAAAAAATATATACTACAGTTTTTTGGAGGTTGTTGGACATCATATTGACACATTCTTTTTTTTTAATGTTTATTTTATTTTTGAGACAGAGCTTGAGTGGGGTAGGGGCAGAAAGAGAGGGAATCACAGAATCTGAAGCAGGCTCCAGGCTCTGAGCCGACAGCCGACATGGGGCTTGAACCCATGGACTGCGAGATCATGACCTAAGCTGACGTCGGCCGCCCAACTGACTGAGCCACCCAGGAGCCCCTGACACATTCATAAAAAGTTTAGAAAAAACTAAGTTCTTTTACTGTATTTGCATCTTTTCTGCAAGTTTAAGATGCTTTTGTTATTTATTTTTCATACAATTTTCAGAAAAGATTTTATTTTTAAATAACCTCTCTGCCCAATGTGGGGCTTGAACTTAACAACCCCGAGATCAAGAGTCGCATGATCTACCGAGTAGACCAGCCAGGTGCCCCAGTTTAAGACTGCTTTTAAACAAAAAGTTTTAAAAAATCACCCCCAGGGGTTGTAGCATTTTGCCTTCCCACCATGAACATGTATGAGAAAGCGCATTGCCAGTTGAGAATCACCACATATTGAGATTTGCATTTCTCTCATTTTGAGGAGGTTGACCATCTTCTCATATGTTTAAGGACCCTTTGCACTTATGCACTGAGAACTATCAGTTTATTTTTGACCATTTTTCTTTCAGGCGGTGGGTCTCTTTCTTCTTGTTTTTTTGTTTTGTTTTGTTTTTTGACCTCTCCAGAAATCAAGGAGGTCATCCCTTTGACTGTGACATAAGCCAACAATTATGTTTGTGCTGTTTATTCGGTGCCTAGCATCGTGCCAAGGAGCTTGGTGAGGCGCTCTCTGCCCGAGAGGAGCTATCACATCACGAAATCCAGAACCAACGTTAGCCAGTTAATCATGAGCCTAATGGCCGAGCTCAAACAAGGAGGGATTGAGGCTGTGATGAGGAATCGGAACTTGAGCCAGAGCTGAAGGGCAGTTGGGATTAGGTAGGTGAGGGCATCAGGGCCAGGAGGGCACTATTTGGGGAGGTACACGGAGGGCAAGAACGTGATGTCCGGAGCCCCACTCCCCGTCTCCCTCTGCTGCAGGCCTGCAGCCTCGGACTTGGTCATGCTGTCTTATAGAACTTTCCTGACTCTTCCGCAGCCTCCCCTCACATTTCACTGCTCCTCCAAAGGGAAGAGGAGAGGAGCTACCTGCTAACAGGATCTCATGGGTTCGGGGAGCAGCTGAGCAAACCCACAGCCCACCTGGCTCTCTGTGGGGCGTGTAATTCAATGTCAAGATAAAAGACAGGACACCTGTGTTTGTGTCACTGCTTTTCAGATGCAAATGTTTTTGTGATTTTTTTTTCATTCATATTCTTTTATTAGTAATGTACCTTCCAGGCTTTAAGATGAGTTCCATGCAACTCAATAAAAGGGATATTTTTTTTGGAGATTTAAAAAAATTTTTTTAATGTTTTTATTTTATTTTTGAGAGAGAGAAAGAAAGAGAGAGAATGTGTGTGTGTGTGTGTGTGTGTGTGTGTGTGTGTGTATGAGAGAGAGCAGGGAGGGGCATAGAGGGAGGGAGACACAGAATCCAAAGCAGGCTCTAGTTGTCAGCATAGAGCCTGATGCGGGGCTCGAACTCACCAACTGCAAGATCATGACCTGAGCTGAAGTTGGACGCTTAACTAACTGAGCCACCCAGGGACCCCATGTAGATTTTTTTTTTAATGTTTATTTTTGAAAGAGAGAGAGAGAAAGAACAGGGGAGGGGCAGAGAGAGACGGGGACAGAGGATCCAAAGCAGTCTCTACGCTGAAGAGAGCGACCAATGTGGGGCTCAAACTCATGTACTATGAAGTCAAAGTCAGACCCTTAAGCCACCCAGGCACCCTGGAGATAACTTTTTTTTTTTTTAAGTAAGCTCTGTCCCCAATGTGGGGCTTGAACTCATAACCCTGATATCAAGAGGTGTAAGCTCTACCTACTGAGCCAGCCTGCCACCCCTTTCTGGAGATAATGTTAGATTCACTTGCAGTTGTAAGAACTCTACAGAGAAATCCTCTGTGCCCTTTACCAGTCTTCCCCCACCCTCATCCCCGAGGAAACTTCTCTCAACACTGAAGCATCTTATCACAATCAGGATGCTGACACTGACACAGTCAGTGGTCAGTGGACAGAACCCCCATCCCCTCTCGGTGGGTTCCTCACAGCCACACTCACCTCCCCCGAGCCTCCCCCCAACCCTGAGCAATCCGAAACCATTCTTCATTTCTCTAGTTTTCTCATTTCAATGATGTTATATAAATGGAGTCATACCTTTTGGGATTGGCTTTTTTCACCCAATGGAAGTCTCTAGGGATTCATCCAGTGTTGTTGCATGGCTTAAGAGCTCCTTTTTTTTTTTTTTTTTTTTCTGGGTAGAATTCAATGGTACACATGCATCACAGTTTAACCATTCACCTGTTACAGGCCATTGAGGGCCTTTTCGGTTTTTAGGTTCAGATTAGAAGCCTGAGGCCAGGGAGGTGGGCCAGCCCGCCCACAGGCAGAATATGGGAGAACCAGCTAGAGTCATAGGGGAGATATACTGGTGGGAAATGTCAGGCAAGTTCAATGGGAAAGAATATGGAGACACTGAAGTGATTGATAATCTGACATCTTGAGCTTCATGTTTAAGGAAGGCGAGTCTGCTTCGGACGAGGTTCAGCTCAGGGGCGAGGAGACAGGTGCTCAACTCTGGCGGGGGTGCGGGCGAGCTATCGGCCGCCTTGCAAAAGGAACATCTATTGCTGACTGGAAACAGAGATGACGAGAAGGGACATACTCCCTGATTTGGGTTGTTATAGTAACACCCAGATAAAATATAAATTCAGGGGCCAGAGGAGAAATGGAACTGAATGCAGATGAGCTGCTGGAAGGGGAGAGATGACTGGAAGAACATGGCGAGAGACTCAGTACTTTACGCATTGCTGAAGCCACGAAGAGATGGGCTCTACCTGACGAGCGTGGGGACCAGAGATACCGGGGTGGACCTCAACCCGGGGCTGGAAGCGAAGATGGCAAAGGAGAGAGAAGGAGGCTCAGGAAGGCCAGGGGAGAACCAGACGAGTACACAAAGGCCAAGGACAAAGGGATGATGGGACAACAGGGTCAAGGAGAAAGAGCTGTATCTGTTACCTGTCGCTGCATAACAAATTAACCCAAATCTTAGCGGCTTACACAGCAACATTCATGGTCTCACAGAGGCTGCATGTCAGGAATCTGTGGGTGGTTAGTGGCGTCATCTGGCTCAGGGTCTCCCGCAGGTAGCTGGCTCCGGTCATCTCCAGGCTCTGTGGAGAAAGATCCATTTCTGAGCTTATGCAGGTGCGAGTTCTTAACAAGATTCAGCTCCTTGAGGGCCGTGGGACTGAGCCCTTGTACTCCATGTTGGCCAAAGGCTGAACGCTGCCCTCAGTTCCCCGCCATGGGGGCCTCTCCATGGGACACTCACAAGATGGCAGCTGCCTTCATTAGAGTGACAAGCCCAAGAGAGCAAGAGACAGCATTTGGGGAGCGGGAAGGGGAGACACAGATTCATATCAGAATCTTAGAAGCTTTTGTCTTACTCTCTTTGTAAACATCAAGTCACCAGGGCCAGCCCACCCCCAAGGGGAAGGGATTACGTGAGGGTGTGAATACCACGGACACCGTTTTAGAAGCTGCCTATTCCAAGGGAGCAAAGATAAGGTGGCTGCCCTTGACCTAAGACTGCCCCAGGCGGCCCCTGAGAGGACGTTGTCAAGGGAGTGCAAGGCGTAGGAGACAGAACGGAGGGAGACAGGTGGTGATGCCCGAGTCCTGGCTGCCCCCAGCGCTTCAGGGGACACGGACAAACTCATGGCCTGCACCCCAGTTCCCAGAAGATCCCCACTCAACTGTCTGCCCAGGTCTGCTTCCTCTGCCCCCCACCTTCACCCCCAAGCAGAGCAGAGCACACAGCAGGCAGCGCCTGGTGCATTTCACCAACTGAAACCAGCTCCATCTCACCAGGGGGACACAGGACCCTGCTCAGGAGATAGGAGGACAGGGACCAATCCCATGGCCCTGTGCACACGCCTGGGCCGGCAGCCTGTCAACCGAGGCACCAGCAGCAACCTTCTCCCTGTCCCGTGTGCAGACGTCCACCTTCCCCTGCTGAGCCAGGCCAGCCATCTGGGCCTGTCTCCCTGGCCCTCCTCCAGCCCAGAGGCCATGGGTCCACTCGTTGGAGGGACAGAGAGAAAGAGAGGGAAGAGCTGAAAAGGCGGGAAGCAGGGCCTTCTCATCAGCAGCGGGCACCCCCTAGGCTCACTTCCAGGGGAACACAGAGGACTGGAAGAGACATCCTCACGGGGTGAGGCTGGGGCTGGACGCAGACCTTTCTGACAGGTGCTTGGGGGACAGCGGTGGGTGCACATCACAGCCCATCTGGCAGATGTACAGGAAGTGTGACTATTTGGGGATGCCGCCTTTGGGACACGGGGCATATAGCAGCTAGAATAATGGCCACATCTTAATCCCTGGGACCTGTGAATATGTTAGGACTTAAGGCTGTTAATCAGCCTACCTAGAGATGGGAGTGTCACCTGGATTGTCCTGAAGTTGGGGGCTCACTGTAATCACAGGATCCTTAGAAGTAGGAGACGGAAGAGTCGCATCAGAGTGACAAGGTGTGAGAAGGACTCGACCCATCGCTGCTGGCTTTGAAGGAGGAGGAAGGGGCCACGAGCCGAGAGATGAGGGCAGCCTCTGGAAGAGAGCAAAGGCGAGGATTCTTCCTGAGGGTTTCATTTCTGAAACCACAGCTCTGCTGATGCCCCCCTTCCTTGTTCTTCTTCCTCTGCGCCAGGCTGGGGCCTGGGCCCAGGGAGCCAAGAGCCGCCGGGCCTAGGGCTTGAGAGATCTGGATTCCAGCCCTAGCTCTGCCGCTAACTCGCTTTTCGACCTGAGAAGTCATTTTTCCTTATTGGACATTCGCTTCCTGAAACCCGGGCTTGGAAACACGCTCCATGGCCCACCTCCCATCCCGGGTGGTTGAGTCCAGGCCACATGTGGGGACGCTCAAAGGCCGCCGGAACCCCAAGGTCCACATTAGAGCTCAAGACCCGCCACCCCCGTCTGCCACCCCTCTACACATCTATTCCTTTTTAACCAAACAGAGGACCAGGGCAGGGATGACAGAAATGCCCCCTCACCCCGAGGACCTGGCAGGGGACTTGGACAGCAAAACTCCTTGTAAACGAAGGAGAGGATGGCGGACCAGAGAAGTTCATGGTGCCCAGGTCCACGCGGTGCCAGGCCCAGGCGGTGAGCTGCAGAGAGCACGGAACTCGGGTAAGGCCCCAGCAGGGGCCCAGGGGGCCTCGCTCACCGGAGCTCCCGTCCCCCCCGGAGGGTGTTGGGGCGAAGGGCAGGGGCTGCGCTTCAGGCAGATATGGCTGCGAGGGCCGGCCTGGCCAAGCCTGGAGTCCCATGGGGCCGACGGTCCTGCGCGCCTCCTGTACTTGTTGGGAGAAGCGAATGAGCGAGCGCTGAGTGCCCGGCGCGGGGCCGCGCACGCAGCAAGCGCTCCACAGACATCGGCGGACAGTGAAGTACGGTTAACGCGGTGTTACGTCACTTTCAGGCGTCCTAACGGTACCTTTATTGATTCTGTCCCACTTCTCTCTGTCTCGTAAGGGGAGAGAGGAATGACGAACATTCCCGCAGCAGGACATAATGGGCTTTGCAGCTGAGCTCTCATCAGGTCCTAACCACAAACCTGAAGGCACTCGGGCCAGAGACCGCGATCCCAATTTGAAGGATGCCACCGCGGAGGCGCCGAGAAGCAGCCAGCAGGGCCGTCTGGGACGCCCGGCCGCTTCCGGTACCCACACGGAGTTTCGGGGGGTCCAGGGCTCCTCTGAGCTCGGAGGGGGGGGGCGGGGATGGCCGAGGCAGTGCACCCGGCTCGACGGCCTCGCCGCGTGCTGGGCTTCCGGCTCACAGCTGTGTCTCAGGGCAGGCCTCACCCTTGCCCCACCCCCAGCAGTACCCCCCTCCCCCTCCCCGGAAGCATCCTAGGTTCCCAGCACCCAAGGAGCATTCGGAAAACCTGCCTACCCCCGGCATCTTGAAATTTCTTTACTCAGAGACCAGCCACATCTTTTATCCCACAAGTAATGAGTTCCCAGGAGCTGAATGTAACCTGTAGCCTCGGCCATATCGGAGGCCATGAGCAGGACAGGAGAGCAGTGGGGGGGTGGGGGGGTGGGAAGAGGCTTGGGGGAAGGGAAGGAGAGGCTGGGCCCTGGGAGCTGATGTTTCTGACCCAAACTGGGGTTCGTGTGATCCTGAGGACAAAGTTGCCAGGAGGAAATTGGAACGAGGAAGAGAAACAGAAGCCAGGGGTTCGGCTACACTAAAGAGGGAAAAGCTAAGCATTGGTGCTTCTCAAGTGTCCCCAGCCCACCCCACCCCTCTGCTGTGTTTGCCTCAGTTTACCCCCCCCTCCCAGTCTACTTTACTTTGATACCCAGGGATTTCAGGGTGTGAGACCGCTCACTCCGGGAGTGGCAGGAATGGCCTGTCTTAGTCCTGGGGTGGCTTTGGCTCTGCCAGAGCAAAGCCGGGTACCGTACCCCAGAAGCAAGTCCTCTCTCACCACTATGGTGACCTTGGACAAAGAGGCTCCCCCACCCACCCCCATGGAGCCCTGGCTCAGAAGATCCCCCAGATTCGGTGGCTGACACAGACCATCCCGTCCCAGCAGCCAGCGGTGAGCAGGGCACCTGGAGTTGCCCTGTCCACTCCCCGGTGACAGAACACGTTACCTTCGAGTTTCCAGAGCCAGTTTCTTCAGAAGCCTTGAGCTTCGTCCCTGCCCACCAGGGAAGGGCCTGGATCCTTATTTCCAGCCCCCTAATCCCTCTGGTACAGGGCCTCAGGCCCCTTCTCAGGTGACTGGTGACGTACCTCAGCCTCTCCAATCCATACCCATAGACTCCCACCTTCCCCCTCTCCCCCAGGCAAGAAAAGCAGGGTCAGGTGCTAGAAGAACAGCCTAAGGTGATATTCTTCTCTATATAAAATTAACATGTGATATTCAATGATAAATATATTTTTTCAACCAAATTTCTCGGGCTTTTGTAACACCGCTGCTGTCCTGGCCAGAAATCTAATGGTACCTGGCACATAGTAGTTACTCAGTAAAATAAAAATTCCTCTTCCCCACACTCTTCCCCTCCCCGCCTTCCCCTCCCCACCTTCCCCATATCTTGGGGGCTGGGGGTGGCCCTGAGAGCACCTGGGCTTCCCGGATGCTGGGCTGCCCTCCTTCCAGAACAAACCCTTCCTGCAGAGGAGGGCAGCACCCAAGGGACTGTCCTGTGTGACACAAGGGAAAAATCCACCTTGAGCCAAGCAAATCTTCAGTGTCCTCAGAAGTCATCTTCCTCAGACTTCCTTTCAAATGAGGGATAAAGAAACATGAAATAAATAATGATTAATTTAGTTCTGTGCCCTGACCAGGGGAGGGACAGCAGGGCTGACAGTCAAGGCCTATCAGAGAGGGAGTGGGTTCAGGGTCAGCCCTGGGCTCTCTGGGCCACTAGCTGGGGATGGCGTCCAGGGAAAGGGTGCCACTCCCACTCCACATCCATCTGCTTAATGGAGGTTGGGCCCAAAGGAGATACTATTGAAACATTAAAAACTCCTATTGTGTCACTTTTCTGAGACACTTTTCCTCACCAAATCCGTTCTCCTGGTCAAGCCGGGGTAACTTACAACAAAGTAGGGAAATGCTGTGGGATAAGTCACTTGAATAAATCGGATAAACAGCGCGACCGGGAGCTCCTCAGAGGTTCCTGTCTGAACGACCCTTTAGCAGTCTGGCCGGGGGTGGGTGTGGCGGAGTGCGCGTGGGGACCGGAGGCCAGCATGTCTAGGGGCCACAGGGACTGGGCAAGGTCTGGGGGAAGAACCCACTTGGCAGGCGCCGCATTTTCACTCCTCGACCTCCAGGTGGCGCTGGGCTGGTGCCGAGCATGCTGTCTGTCACCCATGTGTGGGGAGGGGCCTTGGAAAAGCTGACTTCTGATTGGTTGGGTTCAGTCTCGCTTTCTTTTCGTGGCTAGAGCAGGTTTTAGGGAGGGGCGAGAGGAAGCGCGTGTGTATTTCATGGTGTTTTTTTTTTTTTTTCTTTACAACTAAAACTGAGTTTCCATTTATCATACCCTTATAAGACACCTCATAAATTTACACATTAGGGAAAATCCTTGGTCAGATCATTTATAATAAATACATCATTTATGGGGTCCCTGGGTGGCTCAGTCAGTAAAGCCTCCGACTCTTGGTTTCAGCTCAAGTCATGATCTCACAGTTGGTGAGTTCTAGCCCCTTCATGGGGCTCCGTGCTGGCAGTGTGCAGAGCCTGCTTGGGATTCATTCTCTCCCTCGCTCTCTTTGCCCCTCCCCCCCAAAATAAATAAATAAAAACTTTTAAAAAATTAAATACATCACTCATTTATAAGGGAGCTAAGGTTTGGGATCTACCGCTCAGACCTACCTTTATTTATGTGTCCTTAATACTCTCTGTCGTATGTGTATTACCAATATAATTGCATCTTGGGTATAGTTTATTTGCACATTTGACAGCTGTGGGTTAAGCTTTTGCTATCTGCCAGGCACTGGGTGGGGTTTTGCGGAGTCAACGGTGAGCAAAACAGACCCGGGCCCTGCCTTCAACGAGCTCACAGACACGATTTAGCAAGCACACCCAGGTCAAATTTTAAAAAAACACAAAACTTCTTTGTGGCAATAAATGAGAAGTGGCTGGTACTTTGAGAGAGAAGCAGCGTGGAGATTTGAGGAAGTGTAGTACTGAGCACAGGCAACAGAGCCACTCACCCAAAGAGTACGAAGTTGAAGTGTAACTGATCTCGTTCTAGAACACCAGTGAAGATGGGACAGCCCAGGAGGAGTAGAAGGAGATTTGAGGTAGTTTGGGAGATACCCTCTGGCAGCCAAGGTGGGCTAGCCAGGCTTCTGTCTGGTTGGTATGGAGGAAAGCACTGGAAAGTGTTTAGCTTCCAGAATATTCTTTCTTGCTCCCGCTAGAAAGCTATCTTCTGGGATTGGATGTGACAGGGGGACTATAAACCTTGTCCCTGGAGAAGGTGGCCAAGGAAGGACTGGCAAAACAAACAAGCAAACAAACAACCCCTGTCAGAGAAATAAAGGCCTAGAGTCCAGAACACAGCGTGGACTTCTGAGAGAAGAAGGAGGGGGAAAGGAGGCAGGAGGTTTTAATCTGAGGCTGGATTAGTTTCTGGGAGAGTCCGGCCTGGGTGGCTGGCAATG
Source organism: Proteles cristata cristata (assembly GCA_017311185.1). Lineage (NCBI taxonomy): Eukaryota > Metazoa > Chordata > Mammalia > Carnivora > Hyaenidae > Proteles > Proteles cristata. Next base: position 210,223 of record JAESUZ010000567.1, read on the forward strand.
GTGGGCCAGGACCCAGAGGGTCACAAACTGCATTTGTTCTCAATTGGATACCGACCAGAGGAATTTCCTGCCGAGCGTACTTGTGTTGTCTCGTTGTTCCTCTAAAAATGTGCCAGTTCCTGCACATTGGGGCAGAGACAGAACACCGAAAAGTTCACACGCTGCCCTCCCCGCCCTGTATTCTCTGAACTTTCACCACACTTCCCCCTTCCCTCCCCCACACGAGCTCCTTCCACCTCCTGACATCACACAACCGTTTGTTGGCTGGCTGCCGCCCTGGAATGTAAGCCTCCACAGGGCAGGCACCTGTCCCTCTCTGCCGTATCCCCAGGGCCTGGAACAGGTCTGGTCCGCGGTAGGAGGGCGCTCGATAGATGCTTGTCAAATGAATGACTGAAGCAGATTCTTCTGGGTCTGTGGAGAAGCCCCCCAGCCTAAAGGGCGAATGTGTGGCTCCAATGGAGGCTACACTGCTCTGAGAGGTCTCTCTGCCCTGAGAGAAGGCTGGCGCAGGCTCTGGTGTTTCTGGTGGGCAGTCACCAGAGAGGGGTGTGCAGGGACCTGGTGGCGGGCGGTGAGGCCCGTGAGGCGGCGCTTCCCGTCCTGTGCTGGTCCTTACCTGCACCCCTGGAGCAGCCCCCCGGCCGGAAGTGGTTCCTCCTGTGAGAGGGAGGCTGTGATAGGAGCAGAGGCTCAGCTTGGCACTTGGAGCCTCACCCTTGGACCTGATGGTGGCTCCTCACACGTCCGTGCAGGGGGATGGATAGGTGCCCAAGCCCTCCCAGCCCTCACTGGCCCCCGCTGGCCCTGGGAGACACCGTGGGTGTGATGGGGAGCCACCCAACGCCAGGCAAGGCTCAGGAGCAGTCCCCAAGGCGGAGGCTCTGAACAGGCACAGCTGCAGTGTTGAGTGGGTGGTGCCCTCAGAGTCCGAGGAAGGAAGGAAAGGCTCTGGATCAGTGCTATGCGCTGAGCGCCATTTCAGGCTTTTTTTTTTTTTTTTTTAATGTTTTTTAATTTATTTTTAGGAGAGAGAGAGATACAGCATGAGCAGGGAGGGTCAGAGAGAGGGAGTCACAGACTGAAATAGGCTCCAGGCTCTGAGCTGGCAGTCAGCACAGAGCCTGACGCGGGGCTCGAACGCACGAACCGCAGATCATGACCCGAGCGAAAGTCGACGCTTAACCGACTAAGCCACCCAGGTGCCCCCATTTCAGGCTTTTAATATAACCTTTGTGACAACCAGAGACTGGAACAATCCTCATTTTGTAGATGCAGAGAATGAGGCGCGACCTGAGGCCACACTCTAGAATGGAGCCGTGCGAGGATTCAAATGCAGGCACGCCTGCCCTCCAGAGGCCATGGTTGTTCCATTCTACCCTCCGGCTGCCCAGAAAGACAAGGTGAGGGGCGGGAGCCCACGGAAGGTTTCCCGAGGACCTCACCCAGGCCTCTGAGAGGCGACGGACACGCTCAGAGAAGAGGGCAGGGTCCTTGCCAGTGAAGGCGCTTGGGAGGAAAGGGAGGAGCCTTAGCGAGGGACATGCAGGGGGCAGGCTCACGGAGAGAAGAAAAGAGAGAGGATTCAAAAGGATAAACTGAGGCCAGGTCTGGGGAGCTCACGGGGGACGCCCAGGGCAGCCTGAGGTGCCCCAACAGGATTGGATGGCTTGCAACGGAGTTGGAGCAGAGGGTGGGCGTCACGATCACGGCTTCTCCAGGAGCCCGCCGGTCACGTCCACGGCAGGTGAGCCGGAGGGCGCGAACGCGCGGAGTGCGAGCCGAGGCACTCAAGTGCCAGAACGGAGAGTTAGAGCGAGGGTGGGGGAGCCCCAAGATGGCCAGCGGGGGGCTGGGGCCACAGGCAGCCTGTCTTCCCCGGGCAGCGGGAGGACGCCGGGCAGTTCCAGCACTGGCTCCTCTCCTCCTCTCCAAGTGCTCCTTACCACCCCCTGTAGCCTCCCTGAGTTTCTTCTACAGACGGACGCTTCTCTGCATCATCTTAAACCGCATACTTATTATCCGCACCGAAAAGCAGTCTCTTGCCGATATTAGTGAGGAACAGTCTACACAACAATTTGATTCTAATTTAAGTTTCATTTCCAGGCCAGGGCACTCTCAGGGTCACCATACACCAGCCATTTGCTTGCTCAGAGTCAGCACCTAATATGTCCCAGCACTTAGTCTTCTAGCTCTTTCTCTCGTGCCTCAAGTTGACTGGTGTGTCTGGGAAGGTTTTTAGCCCCTCTGGTGTTCCCAAGTGGGAATATCCTCAGTGGTCACTGCCACACAAGTCATTGCTTCACGTGGGCAGGACGCACCTCCAGGCGGGCGTCAGCTCCTAAGGAATCCCAAGGAAGTCCCCAGGCTGCTTTAGGAGAGGACACCTGGCTTCAATGCTCTAGCTCCTGGCCGGGAGTGGCAGTGGGTGGAGGAGGTCAATCAGGAAGACAGGTGACAGCAGGTGGATATTTTTTAATTTTTTTAAAAATTTTTTATTTATTTCTAGGAGAGAGAGAGACAGCATGAGCAGGGGAGGGTCAGAGAGAGAGGGAGTCACAGACTGAAACAGGCTCCAGGCTCTGAGCTGGCAGTCAGCACAGAGCCCGACGCGGGGCTCGAACCCACGAACCGCGAGATCATGACCTAAGCGAAAGTCGGACGCTTAACTGACTAAGCCACCCA